>JAQFZN010000201.1:0-40696 GCA_034687075.1 Geophilus carpophagus
CAACAGAATATAAATCAAAAACTTTATAGTTTTTAAATTCTAAAAACCTTTAAAAACAAGCGACGTTCGTGAATGTTAAATTCTTTTTCGAGAATATCCCATAACCAACAAATCACACGATGATTATCATGGAATCCGCCATAATATTGTGTATGTCGTCTCATATCTTCCAAATCAATTTCCGTATTATCACCAGAAATAAGGCGTTGAACTTCGGGAGTGGAAAACATTGACAACCAATCTGGATTAATAATTGAACGGAAACCACGAATAAAGTTTGCAGTTTGATCCCTTATTTGCATATGCATTCGAAAATGAGCCATTAAATGAATATAACTAATTCTAAATACAAAAAAAAATTAAGTAAATTGAATTTATTTTTATTAAGTTTAATTTTTACTTATTCTCATTTGTGACGGCGATTGATTTTCCGCCAGGTACAAGTTCATGCGATACGACACTTCCCATGTAATCGTCATCGCAAGAAAATGTTAAATCTAAGTCTAGGATATTCCCGTCATAGTGTTTAATATACGTTAAACTACGGTACAGCTCTGGATCTAGCGAAGGCAATTCATCAATCGAACTATAAAACGCGCTGTGTTGGTGACCAAGAACTTGACTCAGGAAAAACGAAGCAAAAGGTACGTCTACCACAATTCCCTAGTAACATTTACAATTAGTTACAAGAATTTAAATTAAAATCCTAAATTAACATTACCTCATACATTGCTTTACCCAACATTCTACCGATAAATTCAAATAACTGCAAATGATTATCGTGGAGTGATGAAGTAGGTGACGGGTAAAGTCGTTCTTCACTCGTTACTTTGAATAAATTTAACGTGGGATCGAAAACTTGTTTAATAGTCTCCTCCAGAAATTCTTTAAAAACACCATCTTGGTCGATTCCCGCTTCATCAAGACCTTGTTCATTAATAAACTTAACACGAATTACCCCTTTAAGAGACTGTGGAGGAAGTGCGGCTAATTGACGGTAGCCATCTTCTACAATCCGTCGTCGATGTACGGTAATGAGTGTCGATTGAGGTGATGCACAAGCACATTCGGTTAAACCGAGTACAGCTTTTTCGTTAGTAACATATTTACGAAACAGCAGAACTCGCTAAAATAAAAATATTGTGACTAAATTATAATATTCTTTAGTGTGAAATAAATAACTTACTTCTTTATGTGGAATAATGTGAGGAACTTTCTGTAGCAAAATCTGTGCTGATTTTTTTCCTCTATCAACATCGTTCATAAATGAACTTCCTTTTATTTCCCTATAAAATAGAAATTTAGTTACCAAACAGAGAAATTGTTATGTTTAATGTGTTACTTTATGAGCCACCCATCGGGTAATATGTAATTTTTACGACAGTCACGTTGATACAACAGCATGAGCAGAGTATGGATGGATGTAACTAAAGCGCTGCTGTTGACCATTTTCACGTCAATTAGGTTATTCCAAATTGCTTTGAAAATAAACTGATTAAAAATAATTGCCATGGACCTTAAATCGTCTATTGAAAATGGTTTTTGTTGTTCGTACATTTCAATGTCATCAAGAATTCTGAAAAAGTTTTATTTTGAGATTTTTTTGAGATTTATTATTTTCTCTAAATATAATTTTATACGTTATGATATGCGTAGCACAACCGCAGAATAACATTAACATTTGAAATTCGGGGGACGATGTTTTTGTGTTAATTGCTAAATGATCCAAAAATGCCTTAAGACAACTATGAGGACCAAGCGTGTGAATAAATTTCCACAGATTGGGTAAAAGTAAGTCTTGGTAACACAAACCTAAAAAGGTAAATAATAAAAAAACACAAAATTTTAAAATTATAATTTTAATAATTTTTAAATATTTAATTAATTCACCAGTAAGAATGTCTAATTTCAATTGAGTAAATGTATCAAGAGCTTGTTGATATAAGGAGCAAATTAGAGCTACTATAGTAGTTTCAGGACTACCCAATTTACGAAATTTCACACTTGCTGACCTATTTGATGCTTTTTCGAATGCTTTTTTTAAAAAATCTGAAATATAACATTTTTTAAAATTTTATTAGTATATTTTATTTATTTTTAAACTTCTTACTAGTTGCTCGTGATGGGGAAGGAAGTGGGGCAATTATAGTGTTATTTGATTGGCTGGTACTCGCAGCTGCTTCTGTTAGTGCATTTTGATTATTCCATGTAGCTACACTTTCCAAAAGGCAGTGAAACATAACACGAATCAGTGGAAAACTCCATAGAATTTGTAGTTGCGATTTTATAAACGGCATTGCATCATTTAAACTTAAAAAATAGAAAATAAAAATGTAATCATTTTCATGATTAATAAAACAATTCGTCAAAGAATATTTACCCGTGATCCATTCTCTGCTCAAACCAACCCAAAACTGGGTGCCAAACTGCCAAATTTGAACGTTTATTACGCACATATTTTTGACAACTTTCCATTAAACGCATAACAACGCTCTAAAATGATAAAAATTAATAAAAATTAGTATTAAAACAAATTTCTTAATTATAAAAAAATAAACTTACAGCAAAATCCAATAAGTTCGCAGAAAGCACCTCGGTTTCCAAACTCCCCATATGAATAAGATTAGCTTTAAAAAAAATTGAAATTCCCTTTAAAATATAATATAATTAAGAAAAATAAATTATAACTTACCTAATAAGCACAATGCATAGTTTCCCTCTAAAGTATTAAAAATGATGCGAATATTTTGCTCTGTTATGAGAAGATCTAATATACGTTTAAACAACCCATGAGAGGAAAATTGTGTAAGGCACTAATGAAAATAAATTATTGTGTAATTAAAAACATTTTATTTAAGATATTCAAATTTTTAATTAAAGTTTTACCTCAGGTGCAAGAACTTGCAAATGATGAATTAGGGCTGGCACTGATAAAATGTGCACAATGAATGTTGTTAAAAGTTTATCAGAGAATTGAGCCGAGATCAATGGGCTTAAATTAAAACAAAATAGAAATAAAATTAAAAAAATTAAATTAAATGCATTCAATTTATAATTTTATTAAATTACCGTAGCGCAAGGGTTATAATAGCAGTAATGGTCACTTGTTTTAGAACAGGTTTTGTGCGTCCCAAGCCTTTTGTAAGTAAAATTTGCAACGTCTGATAAAGCCCTTTCTGTACTAAATGACCCATTATATTCGCACACAATTGGTTCATTGGGGATTTCAAAGCTTCATCTGTAATTAAAATAGAGAATGTATAATTTAATGTTTAATTTACGTGATAATTGTATATTCTCACTATTTTTAATCTTGAGAATCTTCCAATTATTCGGTGCAGTAAAAGAAACTAATATATGTAAATAAAGGGTCGCCAATTTAGCATCACAAGGAAGTTCAGGCTTGAGTTGTTGCAGATATTTGCAGCTTTGAGTTAAGATAATTTTCACTTGTTGAATCCATTCAACTGCATTTTCTTTTGACAAAGCAATTGAAATGTAATTAAACTGTAAGAAAAGGGCAAATTAATTGAATTTGTACAAAAAAAAATTATAAAACAGCAAAGAAATCATACTTTAACAGCATCATTATCAATACTTGACACGATGTATTTACATATCAATTCAAATCTCTAAAAAAAAAATAAAAAAATGAAAAATTTAATTTAATACAATTTAAAATCCCTTAAAAGTGATCGTAAACAATTGTTTTTTTTTACCTCTTTGTCCACTTCTTCATTAAACACAATTAATGCCTTTTTAATCGCCTTATAAACTTGCAGAGCTCCAACCACTAAAGAAAAACAAAATAGTGAATTTGTGATTTATTAGTATATATTTTTATCTTCTTACTCTTGTTATTTGATGTTGCAAGCTTCAAAACATCATCAAACTCCTCTCTGACTTTAATACCAAGGTTTTTACGACTTGTAAACCCTCTTACGTATCTCTAAAAAAAATATTTAGATGATGATGACACGTTTTGAATTAAATATAATCGTGTTGTCGTACCTGAATGCAAATGGCTGCTTCTTCACATTTTCTTTCATAAGCTCTTTCTTGACGTGCAGATTTAGCTTGTTCAAGAAATTTATCTTTCTTACTTGGCTCGTTTGGATTAAACATTTTCTTGTCAGTTTCGTTTAATAAGTGATGTTTTTAATCATCAATTTCTTGATAAATTGATGGATGACTCAGAGTGATAAGGTCAGACACTATACATTACTTCTAGATAAATTTTCCAATTTACTCAATCCATGAACAAAATTAAATGCTCAAATGTAAACATATCCACCAGAAGGAAATTACAGGGAATAAGTGGCAAAATTGTTTACTTCCGGTTCCGTAGCACTGTAGAACAGCGCCATCGGTGTTCGGAAAGCTAATTACAATTTATTTTCAAAAATATATAAATTTACATAATAAAAAAATGTTTTCATAAATCAAAAAACATTTAACCAATTTTTTTACAACTAAAAATCACAATTTAATAAAAACTTTTCCTATTATCCCAAAAATCGTGAGTGATTAATCCTTCAGGTGGAGGTATTTTTTGCTGCCGCACACATTTTTCTAAGAAGTTTTCTAGTCGAATAAGTGGTCCACCGCAACCACTTTGAGTAACTTGTCGGATTTTGGGAAGATAATTATGGTATAAACCCGATAATAACTTAGTAAATTGTACGCCATACGTTTGTTGCATGGCGAATCCAGCTGTTTCCAAAAAATCAAATAAAATTGTTGGAGTCACATCTGGTCGAGGCTCTAAAATAAATTAAATAAATTTTATTTCACAAATTAAAAAAAAAAATCTTTTAATTATTTTACCTAAATTTAAAGCCCGGGCCAACCATTTCCATCCATTTTCTATACCGTGAGGATGAGGTTTATTAAATATTTGTGGCATTGGCGAACAAATAACAGAAAAATAAAGACGAACAAGACCAGACATTCGTTTTAAAAATTTATCTTGCTTCTCAATAACACCGTCTGTGTACACATATCCCAACGCCCTGAAACAAAATTTTTCATTAATCTGATCTATTCGATTTAAAATTTATTATTTATTACTTGTAATGCTCTTCCGAAGATTGATTTTCCTCTTTAGGCACGTAAAAAGGAAGAGTGTACGGACACGTTTTATGAATATGCGCCAGAAATAAATCTCCAAAATCGGGAATTTCTGCCCACAGACCGATGATTACAGTAGCAATAGCAAAAGCTGCTTCAAAGTTAGACGAAACTAATTCATAACCTTGTCTCTACATAAATAAATTCATAATATTAATTATCAAATAATAATAATAGTAAATTATAAACACAAATTTACCACAAATTTTTTTGCTAATGTATCTTTGCAAAATGCCAAAGCTTGAGGATGCTCGTTAGTAGAAACACGCCGGTTATCGCCTATATCCACTGCTTGCCCTTGAAGCAAAGTTTTAAGTCGTACCAATTTATCTCTCAAATGACTTCCTGATAGAGGTGAAATAGCGTTGACGGGTATATTAACTGCTTTTTGAAGAGCGAACTTGTATTTTTTCATCTATTTTAATAAGGTAAACAAAAATTATCATTTAATTCTTTTTAATTCATAAAATTGCTTTACCCTTGGAGATATGTCGCTTGCAAGCCCAATGTAGGCTTCCTTATATTGGGATGCAATGTTTTGGATTCTTAGGTGCTCTTTTAAAGACTCGGGAGTGATATATTGATAAATTTCTTTAAAAAAATAATAAAAAGTTAGTGATTTAGAGTTTAAACTAATTGTAAATTAATTCGTACCAAATCCTTGTGCTTCTTCCGGTATTTTAACTTGTTGAGATGCAGATGGCTGCTCAATCTGGGCGACATTTTCGGTAACAACGTTGCTTACGAGTGCTTGTGTTGGTACGGGTGGTGGAATTACAGTAGGAGATACGATTATAGTTGATGCACGTAATGCAGTTGAATTTTCTTTTTCTGTAATAAAATAAAATTAAGTATTTACATTGTTTTTAATATTTATCGATTTTAATACCAATTTCTGCGGTTAATTTTTGCAGATTATCGTCAACTTGCAGTACAAGAAATTGTGCAGTTTGTAAATCGTTTTCAACTATGAGTTTTTCTCGTTTTTCAGCAACCAGATGATTTATTGCTTCGACGACATTTCTTTGTTTATGTATTATTTGCTGTACTGATTCAGATAAGTGATGCGAAGTATTTCGTTTTTTTAAAACATCAACAATTTCTTTTGATTTATAATTAATTTGTCGTTGACATTCAACTAAAGATTTCTTTAATTCATCTTGTCGTTGCGTTGCTTCTATTCTGAAATATAAAAAAAAATATTTAAAAAACTACATAAACATTAAACTTAAAATAAAATTACTTTTCTAAATTTTGTTGTTCCCTTTGCTTTTCTTTCATTTCTAGATTTTTTATGTGAGCTGACAAATATTTTTCCCGTTGTTCGTTATTTTGTCTCATCTTTGTTTGCGTTTGTAGAACTTTTATTTTCCTAAAACGATTTTATTAATAAATAATTTTCTCAGAAACACGAAAAAATACAATACCTGTTAGCTAGATAAGCAGAATCCTTTTCTAGTTGTTGATTCCGAGCTATAGTTTGTTGTTGATTCCAAGCATTTAACTGTTGTTTAGCATATTCTGAATAATTTTCACATTCTGTATTCCATGATATTCTACGTAGTAACTTTAATTCCTTAAAAAATAGAACCAAGATCAATAAACACATTATTCTCAAACAAAAACCACAAATCAATAACTTCAACAGTCTTCTGCCTTTCAGCTTCGTATTGAGCAAATTTTAATCTATCTTCCAATTCTGCTAAATTAAAAAAATCTTCTTCTCTTAATTCCACACATTCTGATTTAACTTGATTATTTTTGTTTTTATCCGTATTTTTTTTTTCTGATTTAAAATTTTCTTCTGGTACTCGATTGATTACCACTGTTTTTTGTGGAAATAGAAGACTATTATCTCGTTTAATGAACTCATCTACTGTTTCCTAAGTGAGAAAATAAAATTGTAAGGAAATAACATACAAGCGTACTATACATTTTACAATTACTGTACTTTTATCGTTCTGACAGTTCCATGTACATCGTATTGTAATTGTCCTTTCGAAGTTTTACGTAGGAATTCGACAACCGGTGAAACGTTATCCATAGCAGGTCGTTTGAAATCGGATTTGATTGATATTAGAAAAATTGCAGCATCTTAAATTTATCACTTGAGGTGTTTGATTTGATTTTAAAATTGTAAACTGTGATTCCGGAACTGGATATGACGTAAGTGATTACGAAATGAATAGTAAATATTACATTTAAAGAAATAAATTTTATTTAAAACTAAATTAAAGTTTTATTAACGTAAATCTCAATTAAAATTGTAATAATTGTATAAAATAATTTAATGCACATCTATTATGAAACTACGCAGCTGATAGGTGAAATAATGGGGGAGTGTCATTTACGTCATAGGGTGATTTGGGAAACCAGATACAATTTCATTAAATACGAATTTATTGTCTTTTGCATCTAAATTTTCTACGGTTTTATTACAAGCTTTAAAAACCGAATATTTCGAATAGAATAGGTAGGCAGTAAAATAAGGAAAAATCATTGAATCAAATAATAATTCATCATTCCAGATTTTTCCGTCGAGCTTCGTTAGTTATGCGCGTGCGCTAACGATTTCTCTCCACGTGCGTATAAGTGGCCGTTTAGATGGGATGATGGCACAAGAGAGTACTACAGAAAATGCTTCCAACCAAAATCCACATGGTACTAAAAGTAAACACGCAGTATGCACTGATGGTGAGATTATTAAGGAAAGCACTACTCAAAAAACCGAATCAGGTAAGTAAAAATAGAAACGAGGTGCACAAATCGGAGTTTGTTCGAGGTCTTTTGTACAAACCACGTGAAGCCGACTGTCGCTGGTGCCGACTCGCAGCCGCGACTGGATGATGAAATCGCTCATTTACGTGATCTAAGCTCGTAAATTAATATAAATCACCCGATTCTCTTACTTCATTGATTCTATCCTTTTAGAAAATCATGCATTTTTGCAAATACGAATAAGGCTTAAGCTATTTTATTTCCACTAGGCCTAAATAGGCCTCTGCACAAGTTATGCCAAAAAAATGTATTTATTGCTTTTTAGGTATTAACTTTATTATATCTTAAAAAGGGAATATTGATTTAATAAAATAAAATAAAAGTTGATGTTTTTGCGGTTTAGTGGTAAAGATTTAACGATTAAACTCTGCACCATTTGAATGAAATGTAATTCTAGGAGGTTGAAGGAAGGATAAATCCTCGGTAATATTTGTATTAGATTTAAATTAGAATAAAAAATATAAAATCAATGCTGATTGATTAATCTGAAAGAATTGCTTATCAGTTTAAACAAGACGGAAAAAATTGATGAAAAGTTACGAGTGTAACTGATAAAATGTGATTCTTGAGTTAATTTATTTTTTCGAATCTTATCAGACGAATTGTGTACATTGGACTCGTAAAACGACGATCTAAGTTTACATAAGAATACTAGATGCTATATAATAATGTAAATGGAAGATATTTTTATTTTCATATGAACAATCGAGACAGTTGGTCGTGTTTGACTATGTTTAGCTCTGCTCTCGTTAACCGGTAAAAATAGTAGTTGCCTGCCTGAAAATACCACATCTCCTTGGAATATAAGAAATGTTTGAAACTGAATGATAAGTTTATATATAATCGAGTATTAAAATTATAAAAATATTTATATATATATATATTAAATAAAGCGTTGGAAAATGAAAGAATTTAAAAATTATTGATAAAATTAAATTTTAGCCGTTAAAAATGAAAATTTGAAAATTATTAGGATTTATGAAATTGAGAAATAGATTCCGCATGCGCTAACGGAAAAAAAATTTAAAAATGAAATTGAAGTTATGAAAAACTAGTTTTAAAAACTTGTTGAAATTATAAAAAAAAATTGGCATTTGCAAGCAAACTGTAGTGGTAAAGAATCTTGAGTGCTAATTTTATCTTAACTTATTCTTCTTCTCTTGTAGATCGACATAAAAAAGAACAGGTTTGTGCATTGCGTAAACACCATTCGACTTGTATCGGTTTGTTTGCTAAAAGCATCGTGAATTCTCATAATTCGCTTCCACTTCCCTGCTTGACTTTAGTGCGAATTTTACTTCCTTATCTTCCCCCAATCCTACCATTAAATGCTCGGTAATAAAAACCTCAAGTTGGAAATACAATGTGAAACAAATGTCATTTTAATTCGTTATTATACATGACATGATACTTACCTTGAAAGAAAAAATGAGATTTATTACATAATTTTTCTTATTTATAGATTAAAGTTAGATTTTATGTCTATTAGATGGATAATAATGTTGGTTATTTTGTTTAGTTGGTTAAAGGTTGAAAGTTAATGTGGATATAACAGTCTTTCTTCTCTTGAATTAATGTAGTATTGAGAGTAAGGAGGAGTGGCTTCCTTTTAGCTGACAAAATGTCAATTTTTGGCATTAGTCCAAGTTGTTACCAAACAGTTTGTGAGATTAAATAAAAAAATGAGGAAGAATTAGGTATCGTTCTAGGTATAATTTTATAGGGTTTTTGTTTTGTAATTGGAAATGAATTAAAAAAAAACTCTTTTATTTAAAAAAAATAAAATATTAAATTTTTTAGTGGGTTAAATAAATTTGACAAAACTAAAAAATAAATAAAAAACAAATACCTTAAATTTAAAAAAAAATATTTTTTATTATTTTTTTTTGAATTTTTTTGGATATGAATAATGTTTTAAAAATGGCTGCGGTTCTATTTTTAGTGTTCAGCTAGATAGAGAATTATATATTAACCAAGCTATTAATGATGACCTCGTATTGATTATCCTTAATGTCGATTTTGAAAAGAAAAAATTAAATATGTAACACCCCAAAAATAACTAAAACTAATAGTGACTTAAAAGTTTTTTTAGTTTTTATTTATTTATTTATTTATTTATTTACAGAATTTACAACGAGTGAAGAAACTGCCAATGGTTTACCGAACGGATCAATGGCTAATGGGGAAACTAGTCCACAACTCGACACGACTAATAACAATAAATGGGTGAAAGAGAAAGATGATGAAAAATCTGGTTCACCGCCCAAGGTTGTTGCATCATCCGGAGGGGACAGCGGTCAAGCAACAATAACCAACGGTCACAGAACCCCTGAAAATGACAAAGTAGTCGCCTCAACCAGCGGTGTTGATCAAGCCGAAAATAAGAAAGAAACGTGCACGAATGCTGCGAATGAAGTGGAAAAGAATGAAAAGTGCGCAGAGAAAGAGAAAATTAATCCGGAGCCCTGCACGTCTTCGGCCAATGAAGACGAATTGAGGAAATGCGAAGGAAAAGGAGAGGAATTGGTGATTTTACAAGAAGTTGGATTTACTGTAAAAATTGCCGTGCCTGGAATGGAACCACTTGATGTTCAGGTAACAAGGATTATGCGTGTATCACACAGTAGATAAAGGGGAAATTTTTGTTCATTTAAAAAAAAAAATAAATGTGTGGTAATTTTGGTTTAAGTTGGGTTTAGTTATTTTAAATTGGTTGAAAGTTGTATACTTCTCATTGATGAGGTGGTCAATGCATTGAAGGTGAGTGCCATGGAGCTCGTGCAAGAGATTCATCAGCTGCTTATGGACCGGGAGGACACGTGTCACCGGACTTGTTTCTCGTTGCAATTGGAGGGGAACACGCTTGATCATTTCGTCGAGTTGAAGAATGTTGAAGGACTTAAAGAAGGATCTGTGATTCGTGTTGTTGAAGGTAATTTGTTTTAACCCTATTTTTATTTTTGGAATATTAAAATGTTATTTAATTTGATTTTTTTTGTAGATCCATATAATGTGCGGGAAGCACGAATTCATATTCGACATGTTCGAGATTTGTTGAAATCTTTGGATTTAACTGATGCCTATAATGGGATTGATTGTAGTTCACTTTCATTTCTCACTGTTATTACTCAAGGTGATCTCTTGGGTATGGCTTTTATTTTTAAATTTATATAATATTTTTTTGTAATTGATTTTATTTTTTGTTTTGATGTATGAAAAATATTAGAAAAGAAAAAAACCCGTCCAGATTCGGTGGATTGTACTCCTCCTGATTATATAATGCCAGGAACGAAAGAGCGTCCGTTACTGCCTCTTCATCCGCAAGTTAAAGAACAAAAAGTATTTTTTAATTTTTGTATTGTAATAAGTGGAAATTTAATTAATTAAATTTTTTTTTTATTTAGGGTCCACAATGTCTTAAGATTTTGACTACTACTGGTTGGAATCCACCACCAGGAACTCGAAAAATGCATGGTATGATGATATATATATAAACGTTTAATATTATTTTTTAAATTTGATATAATTTTAAAATTAAATTTTATAGGGGATCTTCTTTATTTGTATGTGCTAACACTGGAGGATAAGCGCTTCCATATTACAGCCTCTACTCGAGGTTTCTTTGTAAATCAATCAACTGAAGAAGAGTTTAATCCAAAACCCTCTAATCCTAATCACTTGTGCCATTCGCTCATCGATTTATTGAATCACATCAGCCCAGGATTCAAACGAAATTTTTCGCTTTTGCAGAAGAAACGGTAATTATTTTAATTACGTCTTAATAATTAATAATAATAATTATTATTATTAGAACGCAACGTCATCCTTTTGAAAGAGTCGTGATTCCTTATCAAATTTATCAGTGGTGCGCCCCTCATTTGGAACACTACGTAGATGCCATCAGGGCAGAAGATGGTAAAAATTATGAGTAATTTAGTTTTTTTATTTCTCAATTTTTTGTTAATTAATTATTTTAATTTATAGCATTTTCTTCGAAATTGGGCTACGAGGAGCACATCCCTGGACAAACACGAGATTGGAATGAGGAATTACAAACAACTAGAGAACTTCCACGAAAGACACTGCCTGATCGTTTGCTTCGTGAGCGTGCTATTTTTAAAGTTCACAGTGACTTTGTAGCAGCTGCCATGCGTGGAGCAATGGCTGTTATTGATGGCAATGTGATGGCCATTAATCCCGGTGAAGAATCTAAGTATGAAAATTATACAAGGAGATGTAAATACAGGAAAATTTTAAATTAATTATTTTTTTATTCTATTTAATTTTTTTAGAATGCAAATGTTTATATGGAACAATATTTTTTTTAGCCTTGGTTTTGATGTTAGAGATCATTATAAAGAATTAGGAGGCGATGCTGCAGCTTTTGTGGCACCGGTTTGTAATTTATTAGTGATTTAAATATGAATTTGGATTAAATCAATAATTTTTAATTTATTTTATATTTTTTTTGGATGAATAGAAAAATGATTTGCAAGGTGTGCGCGTGTATAGCACTGTAGATCAAGAAGGTCTTTACACTTTAGGAACAGTAATACTTGATTATCGAGGTTTTCGTGTCACTGCACAGTCTATTATTCCTGGTACATTTAATTGTATTTAAATCTAAATTTACATAATCTTATTAAAATGTGATTTATTTAGGTATTCTAGAAAGAGAGCAAGAGCAATCAGTAGTGTACGGATCCATAGACTTTGGAAAGACTGTTGTTACTCATTCCAAATATTTGGAACTGGTAATTTAGTAAATCGTATGAAACTTGAAAATTTTAATTTTTTTTATTTTGTAATTTTTAGTTAAGTAAAGTTGGACATCATTTGAAAACTTTGCCTCATAAGTAATAACAAAAATTGAAACATTCAAACAGTTGACAGTTTTAAAGCTTTTGCTGTTTTGTTTATTTATGTAGGGTTGTCAACGACAAAGGTGACGAAGTTGAGCTATGGTCTTCAGTAGAAAGCAAGGGAATTATTGGCAACGATAGTCGACATTATATTTTGGATTTACTGCGAACGTTTCCTCCTGATGTCAATTTCTTACCGCGTAAGTTTGGAATAAAAAAAATTGTTACGTAAAAATTAATTTTTAAATTTTTAGTGGAAGGTGAAGAATTACATGATGAATTAAAACGGATGGGATTTCCAATTCAACTTAAACATAAATTATCTTGTCTACGCCAGGAGCTTATTGATGCTTTTGTCGAGTATAAAAATATTTTATCTCGTTAAGTTTTAAAAATTTTAATGGTTTTTATGCGTAGGGATCGATATGTGAAATTTTTAAAACATGCGGCATCTTTGCTACAACAGTTAAGTAATAAAAAAAAATCATCAGCTGATGACGGAAGCAGTAGTTCTAGAACCAGTCAAGAACGTGAACAGCATTTGACCAAAGAGCAAGCTGGAGATGCCAAAGATGTTTTAAATTTAGATAAAACTGAAAATGATGCTTTGCACACAGATGAAGCGAAGAAGATTGTAGCGTCAATTGCTGATGGTGAGAAGAATGATACCGAGAGTAAGGAATAATTGTTCAATTTTAGCTTAGATAAATAATATGGATAAATATTAGCATTTAATTAATTGTTGTTTATTTTAGTGGAAGAAACGACTAGAGAGATCGTTAAAAAAGCTGCATTAATAGTTGGTTCTCTGAAGGAATCTGGTATATTTTTAATATTTAATATTTAAGATTGTTTTGGTAATATTTTCTTTTTATTTACAACAGAATTTGATGTACGTTTTAATCCTGATGTTTATTCACCTGGAGTGAAACATCCCAATGTAAGTTTTAATCGTTAAATTTTTTTGATAGTTTATTTTATTTATTATTATTATTATTTTTTTTTAGGCTGAACAATTGAGAAAGGAAAGACGGTTGATAAAGGATGCTGCTCATTTTCTTGTTACTATTCAAATTCCAAGTTTTGTAAGTTAAGATTTTGATCTAGTAGGTTTTAATTAACTGAAAATAATTTTTTTAAAGGTTAAAGATTGTCTAGATCGTTCTATTTCTCCCATCGACGGTAACATGTTATCAGAGGCAATGCACAATAGAGGCATTAACATAAGATATTTAGGCAAAATAGCTGATATCCTTGAAACGATGAATCAGCTAGAAGATACATATGTGAGTATTGTAATTTGTATACAGGACATTGTTCGAATATATTAAATTTTCACTTGTGTCATCATAGAAAATTACCGTAATGGAATTAATTACGCGCATGGCTAAACATTTATTTACAACATACATACAAGGATGTGACATGGTGAATTTGGCAGCAGCTGTCAGCCATTTTCTGAATTGCTTTTTATCTTCATGTTCAACACCCCACACATCTGTTGCGGCTGAAGAAGTAATAAATTAGGGATAATTTTGAAACTGTTTAAAGTTGCAATTTATGCTATTTATTTTAATTTCAGCTGTTGAGTAAAAACGCGAAAAAGAAAAAAAATAAGAAAAATAAAAATAGTCATGTTTTTAATCAAGGTAGAAATAAATATATATTTTGACTTTTAAATTATGATATAAATAATTATTTTTACTGTTACTTTCTTTAGATAACAACGAATGGGCAACTTTGACTCCGAGATCATTGTGGCAAAATATGAAAACCGAATTAAAGAATTATTTTGATTGGGGTTTAGAAGGTGATAGCATTGATGCTGTGATAGAAAAATTTGGGATTCAAAAAATATCACTACTTCGTTCGTTTTGTGCGAAAATTGGCCTGCAAATTTTATTGCGGGAATACACTATGGACAACAAACATAGACAAGCGTTCAGTGAAGATGACATTATTAACATTTTCCCTGTAGTCAAACATATTAATCCTAGGGTAATTTATAAATAGTATGTTATCTTAATTACAAATATTTTAATAAGCTGTAATCACACAGGCTTCAGATGCCTACAACTTTTACACAATGGGCCAAAGCAAAATCCAGCAGGGCGCTTTGAAGGAAGGATATGAACTCATTAGTGAGGCGCTCAATCTGCTCAATAATGTGTACGGTGCTATGCATCCTGAAATTGCGCAATGCTTGCGTATGTTAGCGAGACTAAATTACATTATGGGTGATCATGCTGAAGTATGTTGATTGATTATTAAGTGGAATTTTCAATTATATAATGTAAACATTATTTTTCAGGCAATGTCCTATCAGCAAAAAGCTGTATTGATGAGCGAACGCGTTAACGGGATAGACCATCCTCACACTATCACAGAATATGTATTTTTATATGATAATTTTGTAAATGATTTTAGTTTAATTTATTTTATTTTATTTTTTATTTTTTTCTAGACTCATCTGGCTCTGTATTGTTTTGCCAATTCCCAGGTGACTACAGCTCTGAAGTTGCTATATCGAGCGCGTTATTTGATACTTCTGGTTTTTGGAGAAAATCATCCGGAAGTAGCGCAGTTGGATGTAAATTTGAATTTATTTTTAATAAATCCTTAGATGAGATTTAATTAGATTTTTTTTCAGAGCAATATCGGGCTTATTCTGCATGCTGTCGGTGAATATGATCTATCCTTGCGATTTCTGGAAAAGGCGTTGCAACTGAACATCAAGTAAATTAATAATAATTATGTTTTAAACTATAATTTTCTAATTTTTTTGTTTTCCTAGATTTTATGGCTCCAAAAGTTTAAAAGTTGCTGTCAGTTATCACTTGGTTGCCCGTACCCAGTCTTGCATGGGTGACTTTCGCGGTGCTTTACAAAATGAAAAAGAAACTTATGCCATCTATAGACAACAGGTTTGTTTACAAATATTTAACCTAATGAACAAACAAGAATGATGTGTGTTTATATTTAAATGACAGCTTGGCGAGGAACACGACAAGACCAAAGATAGTTCGGAATGTCTTCGTCACTTAACTCATCAAGCTGTGGTTTTACAAAAGAAAATGAATGAAATTTATACAGGAAAAGTGGGTGCATCGTTTCCACCAATTCAAATTCAACCACCGTCGATGGGTAGTGTTTTGGATATGTTAAATATGGTAAATGGGATATTGTTTGTGCAAATAAGGTAATTTAATGTTTCGACTATTAATTAAATGATTTAATTAAATTAATTGATCGTTAAATTTTCAGTCAGCAAGATATTGAACATTTTAAACTCGAGTTTGAGCGTAAACAAAAAGAATTGGAATCGAGTAAATTGGACGAAAACGGCGATCCAGTTTGTAATGGGATCAAGAACGAAGCTGAAAGTAGATGAATTCGCATATAGGAATTTAACGAAAGTTTAAAATTGATGAGGAATTTAATACACGTGCTTCTAGGATTGATATTTTTTCGTATTTTTTTTTCTTTTTCAATAATATATTCTTTCCATTATTGGAAAGTGTATATAGAACATTGTAAAATTTCTAAAACCAATTTGAAGGCAACCAAAAAAAGCAATATGTGAATGAGTTTATTGGATTAAACGTAAGAAATTGTTGATTTGCATTCTTATTAGCAATAATTGCTCAATTGAATCTGATGATTTGATCGACTTAGATTTCAAATCTGTTTAATGATAATTAGTGCAGTATTAGAGGTTGGTGTTATCACGGGTTTAATAACATTTTATTTTGTTAGTTTACAACTGTTGTTAGGATTTTAGGAAAATTATTTCAGATTGTTGGACTGTTTATTCCTATTATAATTTTTTCTTTTTTATTAAAAACCTAATTTACTTCTTTTTTAAAATTGTGTTGAGTGGTAACTGATTATGTGGGTGCATTTTATTTTTGGGTTTTTAAATTTCATAGTTTATTTTTTAGGTTTTTTTTTTGAAATATTTGACCACAACCATTCCTAGTGATGTGTGCAATCCGATACATTTTATTAACGAGTTGTTTGATTCAACGAATTAAAACTAACAAAAACAATTCGCGTTAACTTTATACGTTGTATTCGGATTAGTATTAGCATTCCATTTGTGGTAGTTGCAATATTAAATAAAAACTATAAGGGACATTTAGATAATTAAAGATTGGAAGAAGAAAAATATAGAAATCTAGATAAAAATTTTATGCATGTGGAGTAGAATAGACTTTGATAGTCGAGAAAGGAGAGAAATAAAAAGAATTAATAATCTTTTTATTTTCTCCTGGTATAAAAAAATTTAAGCCTTCAAGTGTTCAATTTTTTTTTCTTATTTTAAATTAAGAGAGCCTAAAATTAGGATAGTCTAGTCTGGTTTGCAGAAACGTTCATCCTCTGCCAAAGAAACGAAAATCTTGGGTTTTATTAACAAAAATTGCGAGTGTAAAATTTTTACTGTATTCTTACTTGCATATCACATGTACAGATTTAATTTTCATATTGTTGCCAGAAAATTGTTTTATGTAAATGAAAAACCGAAAAAATGCATCAAATCAATATTTGTGTGTTCTTAACATTGCATGAAATAACTGAGCTTCCACTTTGAAGTGCTGTGCCTAATGGCGTACAATTTTCAATGCAAAAGGAGGAAATGCGTTTATTAAATCTGATGTATACACTTGATTTATGAACAAATTGCTTCCACTTGCCCAACATGTAAAACTGTTACTGAAATCGTCAGATCATTTATCTCATTTGTAAAATTCTTCTCTATTGTCACTTGTGATTGCAGTATCGGTACTATAATGTATTCAAGTTTGGAATTGGGAGACGGGTGGACGGATAGAAAAATCAATTTATAGAGGGTATTGCAGTGCCTATAGTTCCCTGTTTGATGGGGTGCAGTATTTCGTTGCAGGAATTTGCAATCTAATGTATATGAAAAACGTTGTTGATTATAAAGATTAAAAAAAAATTGTGATTTTAACTATTTTTTATTTTTTCTTTAAAATTCAACATATACATTCACTTTAATTACTAAGATGATTTTAATTTATTTAATAAATATTGATACAATTGATATAATCCTGACCGACCTAAATAACCAGAAACAAAATACATTTCCAAGTTGATTAATTCGTCACTTTTTTGCAGAACTAATTTAGCTTGAAGAGCATACGAATCCACATCGTCCGCCATTTTTATTCTTTTAGTTTCATTCAATGATTGTTGATTAGCATTTGGCCTCTTCTCACCAGTTTTAGGTAACGAGGCATCAATGTCATTCGATTTTTTCCTCTCTTTTTCTCTTCTTTTTCTTCTTTGATGAATCCATGTGTTTTCTTTAGCTTCTATCTCAAACCACCGTTTTCTTGTTTTCCGTTCTACGAACTCTATTGACAGTTCTTCGAACAACTTTTGAAGTTTAAAAGTCACTCCCAACTTTGAATATGGTATTATAGTATTTGGAATTGTTAATTTGAAAGTAGGTTTTGAATCTTCTTTTACAAATGCAACCTGTAATTTTAAATATTACAGTTAAAATAACTATTATATTTATTTACAAATGTAAATAAACCTCTTTCAAATCGATATCATCTAGAAAACTCCAAACAATTCCCCACCGCATTGTTTTTCCTTGACAAAATTCTGTTGTCGCCATCTTATTTATTCCATTTTTTTTTAGAAATTGTTTAATTACTTTTACACTGGCTTTTTTGCCTAGCATAGTCGTATACAGTCTATTAAAAAACAAATAAAACGTAAATCTAAAATAAGAATAACAAATCGAACGAAATTACCGAATTTTTTCTTTAAGTAGTACACTTTCTTCCACAATTTTCTTCACGAATTCTACTTCCCCTCCATCCGTAACCATTTCATTATCACTTGCCGTACTCACCGCACTAGGTGGATGATTTTGAATCTTATGTTTTCTTTCAACTTCATCCAACGACGAAAAAAACGGAGGATTACACATACAAAAATCAAATTTTTCTTCCAAGTTTTCGCTTACTACATGTCTAAGTATCATATCATCATGAATTTGAACCACTAAAAATAATAACTTTATCAATCCATTAATTAAATAAAAAAAATTAAACATTTACTAAATTACATGTAATCAAATCATCCAAATAATTCTTCTTTATATTTTCTTTACAGAATTCAATAGATTTGCAATCAGTTTCTGTAGCTACAAACTTCCATCCATTCATTTTACTACCAAGCAAAGGGTAGATACATGACGCACCACTTCCTATATCGATTCCTTTAACTTGTTTATTATCAACTAACGGAAATAACTTTTTCAATAAATCTTCAATCCATAAAATGTAATTCAATCGAAGAGTGAGAGTTGGTACTAATCGATCCGCAGGTAAATCCACTGTCAAACCGAAATCTTTCTTCAGTAATACTTGTGTATAAAATCGTACAGCGTCCGGATTCTTTAGATCTACCATCAAGTTCCCATTAGTACTCTTAAAAAAAGTAAACAACAACAGTCAAAATTAAGTCGCAATTTTACAAATTTAAAAAATAAAAAATCTAACGCTAGACCTATACTTACCTTTACCACGTACTTTTCTAATTCCGGATAATTTTGAATCAATTCAGGAATGTCAGGTGGTATTTTATAAGGATTTCGTGGATGAATATATTTATTCAAACCTCTAAAAGCCATGCTTCTCACTCAAATTCGTCTGTTTTACGAACTTCTCACCAATCTCACTACGGCGAGATATAGCAATTACGGCGCTTCCGACGCATATCTCAACCCAAAAGCATTGTGGGTAAATTTTCAACGTGTAGAAATTTTTATCTAGCGCAGCTTAGGCAAGGAATACGCTAATTTTGGGATATTCCCGGTTTAATTGTCATCACATTTAATACTTGAGTAAGTAGGCCGAAATAATATAGGCTTTATAATAATAATATCTATATTCATGACGCATTTTTGGGCAAATGTATCAAAAGGCGTAATGCGGGCTACAAGTCAATGGCGGCCAGAACTAAAGCGGAGAATTGTTATGTGCAAATGTGAGCTTTGAATCATTCGGCATTTGGTAATAAAACGATGGTGCTGTTTGATTTACCTCAATAGATGAATCATATTCACACCGAATTGCTTGACAAAAATGTATTTACCTGTCATCAGCTCTTTAAGATTAACAAATGCGAACATGATTTTTTTACTGATCGCTAATCTGATTATTATTAGATCATATTGTTAATTGTATCACAAATTGCGCTTAGGGAAATAAAAATAGAAAAAGAAATATTTTCAACATCTTTTACTCAATGTGAGAAATGTTGAAATTAATGGGATATTCCAGTGATGAGGATGGAGTGCTCTGACATATTCAGAAAAACAATTTCAACGACGCTAGAACGAAAGGACAGGTGCTTTATTATCTACTGTCATATGGGTATTAAATCCAATTTGTTTTACATAGGAAATGTCAAGTAGTTTGTTTCTCATGTAATAAACAAGTATCCTCATTTAGATTTATAAAAAAAGATTTCTATTACAGAAAAAAATGTAATTTATATGAAGATAAACGTTTTTTTGTTTATCTTTAACATTATTATTCTCCGGTTGTTCCCATTTTCAAGGTCTATCTCAGCCTATTTGCCAAAATCTCGAGGCCATCTTATGAAAGTTTGGCCTTTCCTCAGCCTCACTTGAATAATAAAACAGGTTTCTTAATAGGTTACGTTAACTTTGGTGAACTACTTTTTATTTATTTTTAATATTTAAATAAAATAAAAAATATAATGAATTATTGATTTTTTTTAAAAAAAAATTGTTTTTGTTTATTTTCAGAAATAGGAATGTATTAATTAAAGTAAATGAGCTTGAAAAATTGATTTAACCAACCTTTTTATCGCCTTTTTCTCCGTATTTGGATATATTTGGTGGCCCATCGCAGCTTCTGCACTTCCATCAACATTTCCGTAACTATGAAAATGGTGTTGTCTCAGCGACAGAGGGAAGAGCTGTAAGTTTTCTGTTTTTATTTTGTTTTATTTGAAGGAATGTTATAAGGAAGTTTTAAATAATTTATTTTATTACCGTGACTTATTTATTCAAAAAAAAATAAAAGAAAAACTGGCATGGCGCTCATAGTTATGTGATTAGACAAGAAATGTAATTTATGAGTTATCTGTATGTCATGGGGTGATAAAGTGAAGCACATGGACGTGTTTCACTCATGTAATGCACTTTGTTTGAGTAATTGATGTATATTTTTCTCCCTAAAATAATTTTAGTTTACATTTTTAAAAACAAAAAAAGCGTTTTGAACTTTTGATAACTTTCGAAGAATTTAATTTTTTTATAAATATTTTAATCTGAAAACTTTGTACAGTAAAAAAAAAAAATAAATTTAGAATTTCTAAAATATTAAAATTTCAAAAATAAAAATTTAAATAAAAATTCTGTTTAATATTTACAGGAATAAAGCCATTGCAGATTATTTGGGATCCAATGGTTACATGGAAGCATTGGAAGCATTTAAAAAGGAAACTGACATGGTAAGTTGATCAAATTGACAGTTTATTTAATTCACGATAAAACGATTAAATTATAAATATATTTATGTATATATTTTGTATCTTAATTTAATTTTTTTCTCGTTTTTAGCCCGGCGAAATAGAAAAGAAATATGGCGGACTTTTAGAGAAGAAATGGACGTCTGTTATTCGGTTACAAAAAAAGGTATTTGAAAATGGAATTTTGAACAAGTTTTTATAATTTATTTGATAAATTGTTGTAAAGGTAATGGATTTAGAGGCTAAATTAGAGGAAGCTAAAAAGGAGTACATTGCTGGCGCTCCGACTCGGGACAAACGAAGTCCAACAGAATGGATTCCTCGACCCCCTGAGAAATATAGTCTTAGTGGACATCGGGCTCCAGTCACTAAAGTTATTTTTCATCCAGTGTTTAGTTTGATGGTTTCTTCTAGTGAAGATGCAACTATAAAGGTTGTGTTAATTTTATTTATTTGTTGAATTTATTGCTGATTTTGATTTTTGAATCGAGTAGGTGTGGGATTTCGAAACGGGCGATTTTGAAAAAACCTTAAAGGGTCATACGGATTCTGTACAGGATATTGCTTTCGATCACACAGGCAAATGGCTAGGTAAATTAATATGGTTGAAATTGAATTTTATTGAGTGATTAATTTGATTTTTTGATCGTTTTAGTTTCGTGCTCGGCTGATATGAGTATAAAACTATGGGATTTTCAAGTATATGAATGCACTAAAACAATGCACGGTATTGGTTGAATTTGTTGCAATTTTTTGAGTTTTTGTTTATTTTAGTTGAAATTTAAATAGGTCACGATCATAACGTGTCGTCGGTGGCATTTATTCCAAGTGGGGATTTTATTTTTTCATCTTCGAGAGATAAGACGATAAAAATGTGGGAAGTTGCAACTGGGTGAGTCATTGATGAGTAATTTGCTCTACTTATTTAATGGATGATATTGTTTTAATGGTTTATTTATATTTACGTGATAGGTATTGTGTCAAGACATTTACCGGTCACAGGGATTGGGTTCGAATGGTTCGAGCCAATCAAGATGGCTCACTGATTGCGAGCTGTTCGAATGATCAGGTTGATAAAACGAATTTTTTTTGTTTGTTTATGAAATGTAATCGATTTTATTTTTATTTTTTATTTTGAAATGTAGACTGTTAGGGTGTGGGTAGTTGCTACGAAAGAATGTAAAGCGGAGCTACGAGAACATGATCACGTTGTAGAATGCATTTGTTGGGCTCCTGAATCTGCTAATGCTAATATCAGCGAAGCAGCTGGCACTGATGTAAAGATATATTAATTATTTTATAATGAAAATTTAAAACGAAATTGTTTACTCTAAAATAGAATAAAAAAGGAACAAGGACTGGCCCTTTCCTAATTTCTGGCTCTAGAGACAAAACATTAAAAGTGTGGGATGTTAGCACAGGATTGTGCGTTTTTAGTCTCGTAAGTTGGAAATTTATTTTTCTCAAATCGAAATTTTTAAGTGCAATTTTAATTTGAAATAAAATTTTGAATCATTATAGATTGGCCATGATAATTGGGTTCGTGGAGTAGTATTTCATCCCGGCGGCAAATTTATCGTCAGCGCATCTGATGACAAGACATTGCGTGTCTGGGACATTAAAAACAAGCGCTGTGCTAAAACATTGGAGGCTCATCAACACTTCTGCACCTCTTTAGGTTGATTTGATTTTAAAAATTAAATAATTTAATATTTTTAATTAATTTTTACTATTTTATTTTGTAAATTAGATTTTCACCGGACGGCACCTTATGTCATTTCAGGGAGTGTCGATCAGACGGTTAAAGTTTGGGAGTGTCGTTAAAAATTAAAATAATGAACGTTTAAGACAAGCATGCGAAAGGAATAATAGCAAGTCAGTGTGGTAGAATATTACTGTGTATTTTCCTTTACTTTTGGTTCCATTGCTGAGATTTTAAACTTATAAATTGTATATTCTATTCAATCCATTTACCATTCGTTTCTGCCAGTGGCATGTCTGCCGTAAGTGATGTGTAAAGAGAGAAAAAAAAAGAAAAGAAAAAAGAAAAAAATTGATTTTTTTCGCTCTCCATTTTAATTTACTAGTGGCGAGACAAGTAAAGGTGGCAGCGACTGTTTTTGAACCATCAGTTTTAGATTTAAGAAAAAATTTAATTTTGCATCACTTGGATAATGGTATTTAGTATAAAAAATACTGCACACTTGTTCCACTCATCATAAACTTGGTATACCGAGCGGTTAAAAAAAATGTTTGGCAGCAATTTTTCTGAAACAAGAAAAATAATATTACAAGTTTGATTCAATTACACTTTTACATGAAAATTGAAAGTTTAACTGCACAACGATCGATTGCGTGAATTTAAGCTTTTTAATTAATTATACTCTTATCCCATTCTATTAGCTTTGTAAACAAATGTATAAAAGATTTAAAAAATACAAAAAAAAACTCCCGAAAAAAAAAGAAAAAAAAGATGTTGTGTTGGTTCTATTTAGCTACAGCAACAATTAATGTAATTAGTAATATAATAATCCTACTATTTATTTTTACCCAGTGTTTGAAGCTAAATGCGAGTGTAAGTTGATAAATGGACACAACACCCTTTTAATAATCTGATACGTGTTACACAAACTTGCTGTTAGAACATAGTGGGGCATTGCAGAAATATTTATATAGTCGCTAAAATTGAGAAAACAAAATTGAAGTTATTTACCTTAAGAAATATTTTTTTTTTATTTTTCTTTAATTATAAAAATAAATAAATATTGGAATATTGGAAAAGTTATTGATATTGTACAAGATGGCGCACTTTTCTTCACTTATTGTATTAAGTAGAGAAAAGTAGGTGATAGAAAATTTAAAGAAAGTCTTTTGCTGGTAGAAAAAATTTAAAATTTAGGCACTAATGCGCAGTTCACTTATGTTTGGGTGATTTCGTTTGTGTTTGAGTAAGAAGTTTTTTTTTTTTCTATAAAGGACATTTTTAACATTCCTGCCATTGGTCAAGCTTTAAACCATTAACTTGCTTTGATAAAAAAAAAATCGCATGTGATGATGAGAAATTTTTTTGAGTCATATTTCTATTTTAATTTGGTTTTGTAAACTTTAAATTTGCTAAGAAGATTTGAAAAATAGTAGAAGATGGCTTTTAATTTTTTTTTCTTTTTAAAAAATATGACTTCGTTATGTACATAAACGACTGATCTGAATCATCGTCGGCTAATTTATTTTTCAGATTTTAGATGAACTAAAAATCTAGACTAATTTACCGATGCTTGTATTTAATGTAATTTGCATTCACTTTGTTCTTTTAGAAACCAATTGACCATCATATAGTAACTTAGCCTGTTGTAAATATTTTTCTTTTCAAGTGTGCATATGTAATACCGTTGATTTTACTATTGAAAAATATAATCTTGACTGTGCAATTTTTGTTGATTTTTACAGCAAAGCCATGTCTTATTAGTATAACGCTCCTTATCAAATATTTTTATGCCAATCTACAGAGCTTAGTACAATAAAATAAAGAGTTAAGACCAAAAAAAAGATTTATATTTTAAAAATCTTATTAAAACTTACACCAATTACATCAAAATGAAAGAAAACACTTTTATTTTATGACTAGTACCACACACGACTTAATTATTTGAAGATAACGATACAATTTCCGGTTGCAGAGGAGAAGGTAAATTTACAGTTATTTCTTCTCGCTGTGGGGAAAGTGGATCAAGACTCAAACTAGTAACTGCAGATATAGTTTGCTCAATCAGAGCTGATTCTGATACGATTTGTGGCTCTAACGGTGGTGGTAATAATAGAGCATCAGGATTTTCTGTATCAATACTTGTTGGAGTCTTTGCGGGTTTCAGTTTCCATGGAGATCGAGCTAATACTGCTTGTACTTGATCATGAATATTTTCCTATAAAATTAATTTTATGTGAGAAAAATAAAGTAATAAAATAATTAGCCATTTGAACCTTAAATGTATTAATCTCTTGTTGAAGTCGCATCGTATCATTAGTCAACGTTTGTTGTCTTCGTCTAAGTTCCGCTAAGGCAGTTAAATTTTGCTGCATAAGTCGAAGGCCATCGCACATGTAACGGCAATTATCGTGAGGATTTACTTCTCCTGACATGTAGCGATTAAATTCTTCATGAGATAAATTAAGTGAATCGGCATTTAAATTCTCAATAAATGCAACTGCACAACACTTGAATTAAATAAGAAAAAAAATAAAAATTTTTCAAAAATTAAATTAAAAATATTAAGATGTAAGAATTTTCGTACCAAATTGGTGAAATAATAACCTCCCTCACCACTCATAAGTCGAGTAGGATTACAAAATCGTGTAATGTACTTAATATTCGATTGCAACAAAGGTGGGTTTGCTTTAAGTACAACATGAATCAAAGCTGGTAAAAATTCATCAGCACTAGCAGGAGCGCCGTGAGATATTTGAAGTGCGCTGAAAATATGTTTACTACAACGTACGATGCAATCTAGCTTATCTTGAGGTACTCTTTTCGAATCCATTTCAATTACATCTAATAAAAAAAAAATAAGTAAGTAAATTATTTACATCAATTGAATTGTAATAATTCAATTACCAGTTATAGCTTTTTCCAACTCATCGTTGACTTGAGGATTTGATTCATTGATTCCCGTTTCTAAATGCTGGGCCGTTACCCAATTCAAACTGCGGATTCTTTTTTGAATTGCTAAATCCTTTTCCTCGTCATCAGTAGACATTGGACAAAATACGGTTTTGTAAAGACGAGTTAATAAATATTTCTCTGCAACATCCATTAACTGTTCCGATTGCTCACAAGACATCCCTGTAAATGATTATGTAAAAAATAACAAGTTCTTTTATTTGATGAACAATTCCTGATTAAGATAAAAATTTTGATTATCAAATTGGAATTTAAAAACCTCGTTTTGCTCTAACGATGTCTCGCATAAATCCATTAATATTCAAATTATTATTTATTTATTACCTTGTGAATTTAATGGCGATTGCATTTTTTCTCCTAAAGTCTGATAAAAATCTTGAATTAATTCAGATGTTTCATCAATCGTGAGATCAGTATGCTTTAAAATCCGTTCAATTAATGAATTAACCGTACGGTAAACATCATTGGCCAAACTTTTACGTAAAGTTGCCAAATATTTAGTAAAATCAGAAACAATTTCTTGGCTTTCAAAACTCAACTGACGTTCCCGCCATGAATGCAATGGACTAGATTCTATAATTAACACAAATTATGTAAATTCTCTTATATAACGCAATTAATTTCACTAGTTAAATACCTCTAGTAGAATTGGTTTTCTTAAAGATAGATTTAATCGTTTTCGCTCGTTTGTCAGCCTGTTGTCTCTTCTTCTCTTCGAATTTTGAAAACACAACTTGCCTATCACTCGTTGGTTCACTGGCAGTTCGTGTCAGTTTACTAATATTAATGAAAATAGCATTAACACACTCAGAATCTAGAAAATTTCTAATTAATCTGCAGCATATTAGTAATTGCATCAAATAAAAAGGATAATATACAAATCTCACTTTCTAACTTTCTGCAGAGCTAGGGCTTGTGTTTGTTGCAGTTTCTCTTTTTGCACAACTTCTCTGTAACATTTTGAACAGTATCCTTGCCAAGCTGGATTGCCAAAGTAACCACAACCATTTTTGCAATGCAATTCAGACTCGATGTGGATTTTGCCCGATTTTCTAGCTGATGTGAACGACATTATTCTGTAATTGAAAAGCAATTTGAATCACGCAAACAAGTGTGAATAAAGGTATCACGTGAAATAATATTATGACTCATAGGTATGAAGCAATCAATGAATGGAACAATTTTTTATCTAAGAGCAGAATATCGGGAATTTGATCGTGCAATACGCGATTTTCTGCTAAAATCTCTCAATACAATACCAGATTTTACTTTTTTACGTGTAGTTTCTGGATCTATTACCCTGACTGGGGCGATTTAATTAAACCTTTTTATCACTTATAGTCCAGGCTAAATGATAACAACGGAAATGACGTTGTAAGATTGAAAACCAGACTTTTAAAGTGATAAATCGGTCAAGTCCTAATTCCTCATGTTTTCTGCATTTCATAAGGGTGAAGTATATATTTAATATTCTACAGATAATTAGTAACTAACATAATTTATAATAATTTCAGGTTTTTTATGCCATCAATTTCAAGTGCAGTTGTCAAATTTATTATCTCGTTCGTTTCCTTCGCTTAAGTTGAACCAAACTTTCTCATCAAGAAGAAGGAATTATTATGACACTTTGGGGATAACTCCAAAAGCTAGTCAACAGGAAATAAAGGCCGCATATTTTAAGCTCACTAAATTATATCATCCAGACGTAGCTAAAGGCGATGCAGATTCGGCACAAAGATTTCGAGAAATAAATGAAGCGTATGAAATACTCAGTAATGTACAGATACGAAAACAATTAGACTCTGAAGGATTTTATCCTGGTGATCGAACAGATGAAGATGTATTTAAAGAAAAATTTGTAAGAAAAAAAGTGTACAGAGGTCGAAGTTCAATTTACAATTATGACGAGTGGTTGAAGGGACACTACACCGAGTTATTTCGAAAAAGAGATGAAGTGAAAACCACACAAGTTGAATTTGAACGACGGCTTCGTTACGATAGGGATGCTGCATTTATTAAAGTTTATCGAGTTATTATGGCAACTCTTATCGTTTTAGTATTTGTCGGTTTTATTCTTGCAATTGATTATGCAG
This sequence comes from Geophilus carpophagus, assembly GCA_034687075.1. Classification (NCBI taxonomy): domain Eukaryota; kingdom Metazoa; phylum Arthropoda; class Chilopoda; order Geophilomorpha; family Geophilidae; genus Geophilus; species Geophilus carpophagus. The sequence continues at coordinate 28,080 of JAQFZN010000201.1, forward strand.
CACCAGTTATTATAACGAAAAAGAAAAAAAGAGAAAACGGAGTTTAGTGTAAAAAAATGTGTTTTATTGTTTAATTATTATTTGTTGATAAATATAGGCAGCAAGTGCACGAGCTGAATTTTTTCTTCTTTTTTTATTTATAACAAAAGATGTTTCGGTCGTTTGTTTCGCGTGTATTTTTCTCTACGAGATGTTATTACGAAGTTTTAGATATTTCTGCTAAAGCTAGTCAAGAAGAGGTTAAAAATGCTTATTTTAAATTAAGTAAGTTGAATCCTCGAGATAATTCTTTGACTGAAGCGTATGAAATTCTTAGTAAGCCATCACTTCGTGATAAATATGATAGGGGAATGTTAACTGTTCGAAATGGTATAGTAACTGAATATGATCATTCTGTTTGGGACGATGCAGTGTTTCGACAGAAGCAAGACTACCTATAGGTAGTCTTGACAGAAGCCGTTGAAAATGGCGGGCAGAAGAGAGCAAGAAGATGAGAAAGTTAGAGTTCAAGAATACGAAAAATTTGGTGTTCAGTGGCTAATAATAAGCTTAAGTGTTTTATTCGCATTACTTGTGAAAATAATCGATAACAAAAAAGAACCAAAGTCTAAAATCGATGAAATTAAAAAACTCGTTAAAAAATAATTGAAAGAAAAAACAGTTTCCGGTTTTAGAGTTACCTACCAGACTCGACCGGTCTAGTGATATTACTTGGAGCCGGTTATACGTAAGCTGAATAAGTTTTTCACCGCAATGAACTGTAATTCATACTCGTTAAAACGAACAAAAATAAAAAATAGTTGGTTTTCAGTGACATTACTATAAACCTGAAGATATGAAAACGAAATAGTGAATTTCGGTAATGTTTGCTTTTAGAAATACAGCAATAAGGACATATTCGAATACAATTAAGAATTTATATGAAGTTCTCGGTATCAAATCAACCGCCAGTCAAGAAGAAATCAAAACAGCTTACTATGTAATGAGTAAGAGATATCACCCGGATACTAATCAACTTCCAACCGCACCTAAACGGTTTTTTGAAATTACACAAGCGTACGAAATTTTAAGCAATCCAAGTTCAAGAAGACAATACGACAGTGGTCAAATATGTTCAGTTACGTTTCCTGAAGGCAGTACAACTGCGAAGAAGATGGAGTACACTTTCCGTGATCGAAGTGGAATAATAGTAAAATCTACACCAACCGAAGCCGATTTTCGGCGATGGACTCGATTTTCTCACGAGCAACAGCGGTCTGCAGATTTTCAAACAAAACAACACATTGAAATGAAGAAACAAATAAAAATTCAAGGCAAACATGCTTTAGGTGTTGAGTTGATTGTAATTTCAATGCTTATTACTTTTGTTGTTTTAATGCTATATCATCCAGTTGACGACAGAAAAAAATCGAAAAATGACTAACAATTAGTTTATTAATAAATTTAGTGTACAGATTGTTGAGTAATTGTACGATATCACTGTAAATAATAAAATTCTAAATAAGTTATACATGAATGTTTGATTTTTTTATTTATTCATTTAGGTTTATGGTGAGCCATAAGGTGGCATTACAGGCATTGGCATGTTGGTTGGTTGGCCAGAGTAAATTCCAGTTGGAGTTGACCAATTTTGACTGGTTGGACGATTTTGACTTCGGTGTAATAATTCCGTTAATTTATCTACTTTGATTCGACGTAAGTGAGCCACTTTTCTTTGAGGTAAAAATTCTTCTAAAAATCCATCAACGTCTATAGTTCCTTCCAAAAATTTTTCAGCGACTGTCTGTTAAAATTTTTATTTTTTTCAATTATTTTTATTAATTTTTTCAATTTTTTTTAGATTTTACTTCAGTTTCTTCTTCAATTTGTGCTGCGGAAGTTTGAAGAATGGCTAAGGTGGTGTCCAAAGAAATACTTCGGGATAATTCATCTGTAATTATATTTTTTCCTTTAATTTTAAGTTAATTTATTGATTATTTATTCTATTTTTTTTTTACCTAATTGCTGTTTTTTTGTTTCCACTTCACTGAAATCTTCAGAAGCTTTTTGATACGATTCGATTAATCGTTGACGAGCTTGACGAAGACGAGGTTCTCGAGATAAATTAAATTCTGCTAAACTCTTATTACTCGCCATTAACATTTCCTTCTCCATATCAATGTTACGAATCTATATTTTAAAAAATATAACGGTATATTTACCGTGAACAAAAACAATCTATGACCACTTACTTGTGGTAAATTCTGAATGATGTCATTTAATCGTTCATCTTCAATAAGTAATTTTTTCAAATCCTCTGTACTATATGGCTGTAAACCAGCCAATGCTGCACCATAATCAGGCTCCATTTGGCCATACATATTTGTTTTTTCACTTAAAAAGCAACGACTAGTATTTTTGATCGATAGAATTACAAACCCACTGACACACAACAACTTTTCAGACTTGTGACGTCAGTATTGATTTCCGTTTAATGACTTACGTCATCAATCTGAGGTTCCGTTGATAGTGCCGCAAGAATTAAAAACTAATAAATATTTTAATGACTATTATTAGATTAGGTAAAAGATATGCGTCGCACTGTGTAACAAATAATTTTATTCCTAAACATTTACCAATAAAGGTAAGTAGAACTAGTTTAGAAATTATTAATAAATACTAATTTTTATATTTTTCAATAGGAAGAAGATGTAAATAAGTTGCAAGATTTTCTTAATTCGTCTGCGAAATTGTTGGTGATAACAGGTGCTGGAATTTCAACTGAAAGTGGTATTCCTGATTATAGATCAGAAGGAGTAGGTTTATATGTCACCAGCAAATACAGGCCAGTACAATATCAAGATTTCGTTACAAAATTAGAAATAAGACGTCGGTTTTGGGCTCGAAATTATGTAGGTTGGCCACGTTTTAGCAGTGTCGAGCCTAACATCATACATAAAACTCTTAGCAAATGGGAAAAATCTGCTCGTTTGAATATGTTAGTTACTCAAAATGTAGAAAGTCTTCATTATAAAGCTGGCAGTGAGCAAGTAACAGAGTTGCACGGGACTGCATTTCGTGTAATGTGTTTAACATGTCGTAATGTAATTTCACGTCATGATTTGCAAACCGTAATTTCCTGTTCGAATACTGATTTTATTATGACTGAAACACAATTACGACCTGATGGCGATGTAGAGTTGCATCAAGTCAGTATTCATATTTACATACATTTTTTTAAAGTAATAGTGGGTTATTTAACTCTGATTTTTAAAGTGATTTACAGAAAGTTGAAGAAAAATTCAATATCCCATCATGTGAAAAATGTGGTGGAATTCTAAAACCAGATATCGTATTTTTTGGAGAAAATGTGCCAATACTTAGAGTAAATTTTGTTTACGATAAACTTAAAGAAGCTGATAAAATCCTTGTGTTAGGCTCTTCCTTACAGGTTAGATAAGATAAATTAATATTTAATTGAAAAAGAAAATAGAATTATTTGGGATTCTATTTACAGGTTTATTCAGCATATCGTTTCATGTTGGCAGCTCGAGAGCAAAATAAACCAGTCGCCATTATAAATATTGGTGCAACTCGAGCTGATGATTTAGCGCAAGTCAAAGTTAATGCACGTTGTGGTGAAGTTTTACCCAAACTTAATTTTGTGTAAATGTGAATATTGTTTTAAAAATAGCACAGTTGATGGTATTTTTATATGAAGTTTAATTAGATAAATGATGTAAATTACAGTTTAAAAAATTTATTTTTTGAAACATTTGCTGCACCAACAACCCCTTTTTCTGTAAAATGAAAATTACAAATGATTATTTATAATTAATTAAAAATTATATAATATAAAATAAAAATAAACGAATTCGAAGACGAAATTTTATGATGTGAATGTTTTTAGTGGATCATTTAAAATTAATCAACTTTAACGATGAACAACAGTTTTTTCAGTCACGGAATATAGTACACATAAATTATATTTTCCTATTACAGTGTCTAGTTTCACAAGAAATAATCAGCTTGAGGTTTTTTCGATGGAATTCCACGACTTTCTTGCGGAGCTGCTTCAAATATTGTAAAGTCGCGTTGTAGATGCTCATCCAATTCTAAAATGGCAGCAACGTTACCACATCTAAAAAAAATCATTTTCATAATTCAAAATCAATTTTAAATAAAATAATTTAAATATTAAATATACCTATAGCAATAATTTGGTGCTGACCACACAGTAAGAACAGTTTCATTAAAATGCCATTTGTAACCTTCCATAACTAATTGATGTGCTCGACAAATCATGTCTATGTCATTAGCGGTATTGAACTGAGCAACTACGTCACTTCCGAACAAATAACCAGCACCACGAGGACTCACTCCCCAACCCTGAGTATCTAAAAGAAAATCATTTAATATTGATTAATTTTTCTTCTCATTTTTATTAATTTTTATTGCAATTTTTACCTTCTGGATCCGACCACAGCAAATCGCACATTGGTCCATCATGAGGCACTTCTTGTTTACGGTCGATCGTACGTATTTGGTCCAACGTTTGAATTGAAGGTGAGAGCCCTCCATGAACACAGAAAATCTATAATGACAATTAGTTTAGAATAATTTTTCTCATTTATAAAATTAATAACTTACTTTCCCATCAATAATAGCAGATAAACTTAGATAATCAAATATTTCTGTGCAATAACGCCAAACACTGATTGACCCATATTTTCTAAGACATTCGTCGTAAAAACCATATACTTGTGTAATTTGTCTACTTTCATGGTTTCCTCTTATTAATGTTATTCTATCGGGATAACGAACCTATTTCAAATCGATGAAAATTAAATAAAATTTGCAAATTACAAACAAAATATTATTTTTCATTACTTTTAAAGCCAATAATAATAAGAAAGTTTCCACACTATAAAATCCTCGATCGACAAAGTCTCCCATAAAAAGGTAATTGGTATCAGGTACATCGCCTCCGACTTTGAATAATTCTTTCAAGTCATAAAACTGTCCATGAATATCTCCACATACCTGGAAAAAAGCAAGAAAATCAACAATTGTGACGTAATCTTCACGTGTATACAGATTCTTATTTTTTTTTTCAATACGTACGGTTACTGGAGAATCAACTCTTTGTACATTACTTTCTTCTACTAGAATTTCTCTTGCTTTAGCACACAAGGCCTTAACTTCACTTTCTTTAATTATTTCGCACCGCCTCAGTTGCTCAATTTGTCGATCCAGATCGCTACAATCACCCATAGTACACTACCTGAAAGTGATTTCTACCTTAATATTTGGTTCTTACTACTTTTTAAACTGATCAACACACGTTAAGCACGTAAATAATGTTACAAGTGAAAATCTGAATATTATTTTGATGTTTATATACAAATTATACCTTCAAACAGAAAGAAACGAAGAAAACAGCGGAAACTGCCCAATCAAATTGTCCTTGACATGATTAGTCGATGGCCTTTCGATATGAAGATTGTAAAACGGTAAAGTTTAAAATTTTTATTTACCAAAGTATTAAATATTGTTTGTAGCAAAAGTAATCGATTTTGGTTTATTGCACAACAGAATTTAAATGGAAAATTATTTAGGACTACTTAAAAATTCGTTTATCTCATCCTGGTAAAACTTGTCAAACGAATTCTGGGTAGTTGACTAATAAAGAATTACGTTTAGTTTTACGTCATAAATGAAATTTAAATTTCTTATTTCACAAATTTAAATTTATTTACATGTAATTACTGTAGTAAAATAAAAAATGTACGTAAAATTATTCAAAGTAATCTTTATAATACTATTTTGATCACGAAATCAATATGGTGTCCGGTAGGGGCGTTGGCAAGCTATCCAGTGGTCGTTAATCAGTTTGCATAGTCGGAAAGCCACATTTTTCTAAAAGATATTATCAGATTATTATGAAAGCTGTATGAAATTTGCTTATAGATCACTATGGGTAATATACACACGGTTGGACCAAACGAAGCGCTTGTTGTGTCAGGTGAGTTTTTACGAGTCCACTTTTCCGCACCTAGTTCATAAATAAAAAAAAATCAAATAAAAAGAAAAAAAAAAGACATTTAAGCCTAAACCGTGTGGCAATCAGACAAACTTAATCCTGAAGATAACAGATGAAGACAGATACAAATTCAATTTATTTAATTATTATAAACCTTGGTGTTGAATAATACCAAGGACTGCATTATTACGAAATATATGATGAAACATCAACTCACGCCCAATGCGACCTTTGTTGGCGCCATGAGACAGATGGGAATACCATGCCAAAATGCCTTTTGACCTCTCACCCACTCTTTAAAATGTATATATTTTCATTATAATATACGTTAAAAGTAATTAAAACATTCATACTGAGAATTTGGAGTTTTCTCACGTTCTAAACATCAATAAATTGCCACTTAACGCCATGTTTTTCTTTAAGAAAAGTTTTCAGATTTATAAACCATAATTTCAATATTGGTTATGTAATAATTTTTAAATTAAATGCCGTTAATGTTTTACGTGTAAATAATTGTAAATAAATTTGTCGTAAACAATTTCATTTCTTTAGGTAAAGGAAGTAATGGTAAAGGAATGGGAGTGGAGTATCTTTCCTCACATAAATTGAAATTCCAAGTTAAGATGTAAACACTAGTTCATTTAGAGCAAGTTAAGAGTGGATACGAAAGCTAAATATAAGAGGCTCAGTGAAAGGACATGTCCAATCGGTCGAGGGAGGGATGTTGTGCAGGAAATAGGAGGCTGTGATCTTTATTAAATGGCAAAGAGAAGTGAAATTCGAATAAAAACACAAATTCTATAGCCATTTACGGGGTAAAAATAGTTTATTGTCTTTATTGATCAATAAATTGATTTAACATTTACTGCGTACCCAGTAGCTTAATTGATTTTAAGAAAAATTATAAAATTTTATTTATTTTTTATTTATTTATCTTAATTTTTTTTACAGGTGGATGTTGTGGTAACACTCAGAAAAAGATGATGATTGGCGGTTGGTCATGGGCGTGGTGGCTTGTGACAGATGTGCAAAGGTGAATGAAATATTCATTTTTAACCTTAATTTTGATTTGTTTGTTTATTTGTATTATTAATTTTATTTTTTTTAAATTTAATTTCAGGTTGTCGTTGGAAGCGATGACACTTCACCCTATGTGTGAATCGGTAGAAACAGCTCATGGGGTCCCTTTAACGGTTACGGGTGTGGCACAATGTAAAATTATGACAGATCCTGAACTTTTGTCAACAGCTTCAGAGCAGTTTTTGGGTAAAGATGTGCCTCAAGTGAAATCTGTCATTCTACAAACAATGGAGGGTCATCTTCGTGCCATTTTAGGTGATTTTTATTAAAATAAGATAAAATGTGAGAATTAAAATAAAATAAAATGTAAAAATTGTTTTATTCAGGTACATTAACTGTTGAAGAAGTGTATAAAGACAGAGATCAGTTCGCGCAATTGGTGCGTGAAGTTGCTGCACCCGATGTGGGACGGATGGGCATCGAAATTCTTAGTTTTACCATTAAAGATGTTTATGACAAAGTCGAATACTTATCATCTTTGGGTCGAGCCCAGACTGCAGCAGTTAAGCGGGACGCTGATGTAGGAGTTGCACAGGCTAATCGGGATGCCGGCATTCGTGTTAGTTTAATTGAATAATTAGTTTTCTTAAATGATGTTGAATTGAATAATTGAAGATGACGACTTTCTCTTGTTATTATAGGAGTCGGAGTGTGAAAAAAATGCGATGGATGTGAAGTACACTGCTGATGCGAAAATAGAAGACGCTTCTAGACAGTTCCAACTACAAAAGGCACATTTTGACACTGAAGTCAATGCTGCTGTAGGGTTAAAAAATTCTAAAACTATATTCTGTTCACACAAACTTTTTAACTGATTGGCTATTGGGCTTTTAATAGTGTTTCAATTCTTTAAAAAATAGTTTTGGTTATTTATATTTCTTAATTATAGAGGGCACTGATTTTTACGTTAGATATGCAAAATTTAGTAACAAACAAATTGCTAAGTTACCATTTTTCATGTTAGTAATGGTTTCTTAGCTACCATTTTTCAGGTTGCTAAGAAGCCATTACTAACTTGGTTGCTAAGAAGCCATTACTAGCAAAAATGCTAATGATTTTTTTGGGATTCAGAAATTGTTCTTCCTGATAAAATGTACATTTGTGAATTTTTTTAAAACCTGGTTGGCAATACAGGTTGAGATGATCATGTGATCACTTGCTCGGTATCATTACATTACACATAACGTAAGGTCCAGCCAATAAAAGTATCTACAAAGTTTGTGTGATTAGAGTATATTTATTTAGATCTAAATAAATATGATTTTTTTAGAAAGCAGAAGCACAGTTGGCGTATGAATTACAAGCAGCTAAAATTCGGCAAAAAATACGAAATGAAGAAATTCAAATTGATATAGTAGAGCGGCGGAAACAAATCGAAGTTGAAGAACAAGAAATTAAACGTAAAGAAAAAGAACTCAAAGCTACAGTTCGATTGCCAGCTGAAGCTGAATCTTACAAGATGGAGACTTTAGCTCAAGGAAGAAGGTTTTTAATCTAAATAAATTACATTTTTTTCATTTATTAATTAACAATAAACTTTTTTAAAGAGCGCAAGTTGTTGAGGCTGCTAAAGCTGATGCCGAAAGAATTAAAATGATTGGCGCCTCAGAAGCATACGCAATTGAAGCTGTGGGAAAAGCTCAAGCAGAACGCATGAGGATGAAAGCAGCTGCGTATAAACAATATGGCGATGCAGCTATAATGTCACTTGTTTTGGAAGCATTACCTAAGGTTTTTAAATTAATTTTTTTTTTTAAATGAAATAAATTAATTCGAAAATTTGATTTTATTATTTTTATAGATCGCAGCCGAAATCGCGGCACCATTAACTAAAATCGATGAAATCGTTTTGCTTGGTGGAGATGATCGAACAGCTCAAGAAGTCACCCGCTTAGTGGGTCAAATTCCTCCCACAGTTCACGCGCTTACCGGTGTTGACTTATCGAAGGTAAAATAAATTGGAAATAATTTGATGAATTAGGTTTATTTATTTAATTGTTTTTTTAGGTTCTCAGCAAGGTTCCAGGTGCCAAGTAGATAAATATAACGTCCATCGTAAGGGGGTCCAATTCAGTACTACAATAAAGTTTCTTGGTGGATTTTTATTAAACACTATCCCGCAGATGTTAGACATGTTTTTACGTAGATTAATAATGTAATCGGGAAAAATGTCAGGTAAGGGGAAAGAATTGGGAAAGATTTGATCCAGTCAATGTCAAAATTTGTTTTCAGATTAGCTTGTGAAAGTATAAATTTATCTGATTATTTCAAATGAATTGCTAGTTTTTTGGTGCCTTGGCTATTTTAATTTTTTTGAAATTGATTTAATATTATGGAAAGAAATGTTATATTGTAATAATTTAATCTCTTTTTGTTGTTTTGTATTAATTTTTTTGTGTTGGGTGATTAAATTTGGCAATTAATCGTGATTTAAAAGAGTAAAAAAGCAAAAGAATTTGAAAATGGTGATAGAATGCTGGTCAATGCAAGTACAGATATCAAAAAGCGGCAAATTTGAACAATCTCAGGTTTTATATCATGAATATGATGATGAGAATAGTTTTATTGTAAAGAATTTGTACTGAATAATTAGTAATGAATTTTTTCAAAATTTTTTTTACTGCGTTTTCACGCACAATATTCTCGTATTTATGCCAAATTAATCCCAACAACGATGAGGTCATTACATACAAGTACCTAAAAGTAGAATTTATAAAAACTAGTCAATTTCTTATGCACTTAATATTTTTGTGTTATTGTTTACTGTAAAAGATCAAAATATTAATTATTATATATGTATTACTTTTATTTTTTTGTAAATTTTATTTTGTTTCCTCAGAAGTCAGTATTAGTCGGCCAGTGTTAATGGTGCTGAACGTTTTGTGTGGCTTTTTTCTGTAACGCTGAAAGAAATCTCTTCTTTCCCCATATAAGTGTGTTTCGCAAAAATTATCACATTTCGATAATCATAATTCACTTATCGTTTACGATTCTACAAATATGTATATTTAAGAGAAAAAGGATTGATTTCGAGTTGATTTCAAATTTTTGTCATCCATAAAATTAACTGATTTATTCACTTCATTAAAAATCATCAACTTAAGGATGGCTACGGTAAAAATGTTTTAACATGATGCTCACAGCCTTTTGCACTGTTGTACTGCCAATTTTGCTAATTTTGTTTGAAATTTATGTTTAACATATGAATTAATTAAAAATAAACTTGTTCCAGTATATGTATAGGCTATTTAAGCCTAAATTTATGAAATAGTTTTTCGAATAAGCAGTATGTTGGTACAGCAGTGGATTTGGAATGCCCCGTACATGTTGAATACACTGCCATTTGTTTGTCTTTTTTTAAATGTTTTCGTAAACCCTGGCCCACTTGATATTTACAATTTTATAAACCTCTTAAAACTCGAGGAATTATTTAGTGTATTGTAATTGTATTTGCAAGTTTTTTATCACTAAGTGCTAAATCTTTTCAGCCTTATTAACGAACAAATAGCCCAAAAATAAACACATTAGTATGTTAACATGTAATATTTATTCTTCGGTTATTTTAATTTTTTTTTTTCACACAAAAAGTATTTAGAAATTAACCAATTTTAATATTTATTTTACTTTCAATAAGTTTGATTCGTCAACATTCTATGGATCGCCATTTTTGAGATTTTGAATTATAAGATGAACTTTATCTTATCGTGCACTTGCAAACTAAGGTAACCGAAGTAAAACATTGATAAACATTTAACTATTTCAAAAATTATCACACCAAGTTGAATAACAATGAATTCCTTTCATCAACAACCACAATTTCAATCTACAACTCACTTAGTTCATCAAGGACAGGTAAATAATCAGAAATTACAAAACTCAAAGTTCTACAAATATTTATTTCGATTTAAATTTTTAGCCGACACAAAATGGCCGCTGCTTATCACTAATCGTATTAGGTAAATTTAAAAATAATCGTTATTTATTTGAACTATATTTCAAATTTTTACTCATAGGTATTCTTCAAATATTTCTTAGTTTCGTTTGCTTCATTTGGTGTGCTGTTGCTCTCGTCGTTAATACTTACAACCTGACATTTTTGCTTGGTATGATCTGTGGCCCGTTTCATTTAGCACACGGTATCTCAACAACGATTGGAGGCTTTGATATCTTTACACGAAGAAAGTACGTTACAGCAACTATTGCCTTAGGATTATTTGGATTGATCTTACTAGTCTTACCTTTTGTAACTGCTGATATCACATATTGGATTTATTACGTAAGAAGATGCGCATCTTGCACAGATCCATCAATGACAGATTTGGCTAGAAATGACTGCAAAAATTTGAGTATTGGCTGCCATCGAAACCATACAGGCATTTTTCTTCCCATTTTATTCTTAAGTATCTTGTTAGCCATTACTGATATAATGTTAATTAGCATTGCGAGTAATAAGATTTGTCAATGTTGTGATAAGGTTATCACTGAAACAGGACAAGTCATTCAACAACCCCAATCCCAAACACCATCAGCTCCGAGACTTTCGCAAGTGCTGTTTAATACATCACAGAATACTGTTCATTTAACAACATCTCAAACACAACATTTTTCACAACAATCTCAAGACGGACCTCCAATTTACAATGATGCTGTGAACTTAGAGTCAACTAACAATCAACAACAACCAAGTTATAACCCAACATTCAATGCTAATTATTATTACTGATTTGATTAAATTATTTTACTGTAATGTAATTATGGTTGTAAAATATCAAATAAATTTATAAAGATTTGGCAATTCAAAACTTAGCTCTTATCAAACTGATAAGATTTTAATTCGCAAAAGTGCTGATAAATGAACAAACATTAGGTAAAAATTGTTTGACATTTAAGACAGCAACATGAATACTTATCACCAATCACAATTTCAATCTACAACGCCTTTGTTACATCAATCACAGGTAAAAATAATTAAAATACATTTTATTTAATTTTACAACGTCTTAGTTGATTTGCTATTTTTAAACAGGGACAAAATGGCCGCTGCACCACGCTCATCGTGATCGGTAAGTTGAAAACATTTATCACTCTCTACCTTGACTCTTCACTACTAACAAATAAAAATTTGTACCGATAGGAACAATTCAAACGATCTTAAGTTTTGTTTGTTTCGTTTGGTGCTCTGTTTTAATGGGCATCAATGATTTTGTCATTACATATTTGCTCGGTATGTTATGTGGCCCGTTTCACTTAGCTCAGGGTATCCTAGCTGCCGTTGCCGGTACTGATGTTAATAAACGAAGTTGTTCCTGTTCGTTCACTGTAGTTTTTGGAGTTGTTGGATTACTCGTTTTCGTTGCACCTTTTTCCTGTGCCGATATTATGAATTGGTCTAGTTATACTTCTAAATGCATCTCTTGCAAACTCAACAGCTCTTATTGTATGGAGGCACATACAATCTGCAATCAAAATCTTACTGCAATTTTTCTTCCTCTTTTGATCATATCCATCTTAATCG
>JAQFZN010000202.1:0-40641 GCA_034687075.1 Geophilus carpophagus
CTCAAACGTGGCATCCGCTGACGCACATCTTCTGCCTCAGCTTGTTGTCCGCTTTTTGGTACGGGCTGCTGCTGCTGCTGATCTTCTTGCAAGCCAAAACTGGCTTCGTTTGGTGGAGCTGTTGGCACAATTGGTGTAGAAGTAGTAAATTCCACATCCATAGGAACTTCAGCTGCAGGTGCTGCAGCCGTTGTTGCTGTTGCATCTTCAGCCACATCAGCCGCAGCGGTGGGATCATTGACTGCTACAGTAGGTTCAGCAGATGCAACAGTTGGATCGTTAGCTGCAACAGTGTTGTTAGACGCTGCTGTGTTATTGGCTTGATTTTCATCCAACATTGCAATTTCCACCACAGACTGAACTTCAGCTTCAATTGACACTGCAAAATAAAAATAAATTGAAAATTATGTTAGAAAATAATAAAATTAACCAAAAATTACTTCTCCTCTTTGCTTTTTTAGCGACCATCCGTGCTGCTTCACGCAACTGAATAATCACTTTTAAAATGCGTAAAAAGAAGGCTTGACTCGATGTTTTGCTCGTCAAAACAGCCATGGATGGTAATTGTAATTCTCTTCCACCCTTGATTTTACTCGGTGCAGTTATCACCACTGTGTCTTTGGTGAATCGATCGTATAAAACTCCTTTTTGGACTCGCGATATTTCGCTACTACACCCATCGCCATCATCGACTTCGGCTTCTAATTTATCACCTTTCTCAATCTTTATTTTTGCATTCAAATTTCTCAACTCCAACATCAGTGTGTGTATATGTCCGCAAACAACAATTCCTAATTCGCGAGCGCCATTAAGGAGAAGTCTCAAAACTGCTTCCCGGGTTTGAGAACTTCCCCTCGATAACTGCAACAACAATGCAGTCGCATCTTCCAGTCCCTCTTCAGAACAAGTTTTTGAAATGAGCACATCGACGGCCAATTGTAAATGTTGTTCTGAGACAATTTCTGGTAAGGTCATCGTTACAGACACAAGAGGTGACTGTCGTTCTTCACTCACCATTCCAACTTCCTGCGTATTATCTGAGCTAGACGTGGACACTGTTGACGTGGCCATTGGTGGTGGTCGTTGGGCACTTTGCGTTAACTGTGGTGGGGTTGACTGATTAGTAATGTCGGACAAACCAAGTGAAACAAGAGCCAATAATCGCAACAAACGATCAGTTAAAACTGAACTTCGTTGAATGACTGAATGTGACAACATTCCGATTAATTGACCAAGAGGTGACGCTTCAAATGTTACATTCATTTTCTCCTCATCTACAAGTGTCATACTATGAGTCCGGGCAACACTTTTCCCTTTCCTGCTTCCACTGATTGAATCCAATTTCACCAATAAATCCCAGAAGTCAGTCTCCTGATTTTGAGCCGCATTTGAAGCATTTCCAGCGACATTCACCGCTTGCTGTCCTTGTTGTCGAAAATCTCCACGACTATCACTTCGTAAAGAGCTCGCTTTGCATCCAGCAACATCAACTGCTTTACTATCAACGGGTTTATTTGCAAGTTGGCTGCAAACTGTTCCTATAATTTTTGCTTTTCCATCGGACGGCACCAACTCTTTGTTGCAACCAGCAATTTCTTTCGCTTTTGATGGCAAAAAGTGACTGGGAAAACTTTTACCTAAAGAAATAAGTGTGTCCAAAACATGCCTGTAGAAAAAAAAAAACAAGAACAATTAAATTTAAATAATTAATTAATAAAATTAAAATAAATCTTTTATTTTTATTTTATATTTTACTCACCTGCAAATAACTGGGGCAGCCTGGGGATGAATTGAAACCATAGTCGCAGTCTGCACAACGCTTGAATGTTTTTCAGACATTCGTTTACCACTCGCATGTCGTTGAATATGGAAGACATTTGCTCGACAACCCAAAGCTGCATCTAAACTGATTGATAGCCACGATGGTTGGGTGCGATTGAACATCAAATCAGATCGTTGTAGCACCAACGAATCGCCTTGCGATTGTTGACTTCGACTTCGCTTCACTTTCGATTCAATTACAGGTATGGAGGATGGAGGAACATCAAGTGGTTGGCATTCGTGAGTCCTTTCCATAATCGACAAAAGACTCTTAATAACCCAATCACGTGTCGGTGCGTGGTAGCACAAGTTCCTCAAAACTCTATGCAGACGACTGGTATTCAATTTCGGTTCGTCGACAAATAATAAGACAAGAAGACAAGTGAGAGCCTCATGATCCAATAATTGGCGTCCTCTCAACCTCACAGAGTTGGTTGAAACGGCTCCCAAATGACTTCCTCCACTGTTTCTGTTTTGAATAGTGTTCCAAGCCCACTGTCCACGTTGTGGGTACCCTGTGTGGATGGTATATCGTGTTCCTAACCTACCGGCGTTTCTCAAAATACTTGATAAGGCTGTGCTTCCATGATTAAAAAACCTCTCTTGCATTTGCCGTTGCCTTGCTTCTAACTCCCTTCTTAACGACTGTGCTTCAGCTGCCAAATCTGCAGGTAGTACGGCTAATACGCTATCGTCCATATCAGCCAACACCTAAAATTGTGGGATAAATGAGAAAATCATTTAGTACTTCATAACAATAAACAACAAAAAAATCCCAAATGACCCATTTTCTTTCGTTTAGCACCTTGGCGGGAGAAGGAACTTGCAGGAATAAACAAGCGCCTCACCTGAATGGTGCACAATTAGTTATTATAATTTATTTCCTGTCTCACCTGTTGTCTCAAACCAGATGGCAAAGCTTGAATAAAGCCAGCAGGATCTACAGGCGCCTCAGGATTCGAGTTGAGTGCTTCAAGCCGTTGACGTTCCTGTCTCTGCTGAGCAAGAACCTCTTCTTGGATATTCGGAGGTAATGCAGCTAAAAACTCAGGATTCACTTCAGTAAAACCTTCAGCTTGAGCTTCAGTAGCTTGTGCCTGAGCACGTTGTCTGAGCCGCTGCAATCGTAACTGCTCAGCAATCACTTCTTGACGTATATTATCGGGCAACGCAGCCAAAAACGAAGGATCAACACCTTCAGGTATCTCCATATCACCAAGAATGCCTGAGAAGTCTTCTGCTAGTTGTTGGTTTGATGGCCCGGGAGTTGAAGAGACAGGATTAGCTGTCAATGACTCCAGATTAGTTGCACTGCTCGCCGTTAGTCGCTGCTGTAATTCTTCATCCAATCTCGGCAGAATGATATCACTAGCGTTAAAATTGTTCAATCCGCTATCTAAACCATGAGACATGGACAAATCTTCAGGTATGATGTTTGTAGTCTCCTGTGAGCAAGTCGATTCTGTGTCTAAAATCCGTGTTGTCGTTACCACATTGCCTGACATTGACTGTGCCGTGCTGTACCCTGCATTTCTATTCGACTGTCCTACGAGTGCGTCTTGTGACCGAGAAGCGTTCATCATTACTAAGTTGAAAGCTTCATCAAATAAACTCGTTGGAGTTAAGTTGAAATTACTTTGTGAAACCTCCATTGGACTTGTTACAGTTTCCAAACCAGAGATCGATTGAATTGAAGATGCAATCTCTGGTGCACTGTCACCAGGCCTTTCGGACAACGAAGGCACTGGAGTCAAGGCTAACGATGACACAGATGATTCTTGTGCTGATGTTAAAGATAGATCACCTATTGAATCACCTGTACTGGCTGAGATAGGCGTAGCGGGCACTGAAGTTAGGATGTTTTCTAGATTTTCAACCAATGTCTGAGTTGGAGTGCTATTTTCGGTTGAAGTTAAGCCGCTTGAGGTCACCTGAACAGCCAACGGTGTTGAGAATCGAGTGCTCACAGTAGGACATAACACCTGATCGACGATCGACTGAGCTAACTGATCTGTAGTCATGACAGTGTTATCCTCACTGGCAGTCGTAGTGGTTGTTTGTAGCAAAGGCATCGACTGTAGACATCTGGATGTGACGGATTGGGAACAAACCGGAGCTGTCAAGGTTTGCATTGAACACATGATTGGTGAAGTAACAGTTATCTCCATATCACCCAGTGCACCAGCATTAGCTGTGCTATCTTTTTTCCCAATCACGTCTACGTTACTCCCAACAGCTTCGTTCTCTTTCTTTTTTTCTTCCTCCTCTTGCAATTTCCTACGTTTTTCACGACGTTCAGCTAATTCCTCATCGCGGTATTTCTCTAATACTTCGATTATCTTCAATTTACTAGCTGCAAACATTACAATAAAATATCAATACAAAAACACTCGTTGTTTCATTCAAACGTACCAGTAACACAATCATGAATGCTATCACCGTCTAAAACTCTCGACTCTTCTGACCATCTAACAAGAGCACCAGGAACTCCTGCAAGAGTAGTGGGAGTACCGCCACCCAATAAAGTGTTTTGATCCTAAATAAAATAAAAACGATTAACTTAATATCATATTCAGAGTACTATACTACAGTAATCCCTCTATTTATGCAGTCCTTTCAGAAACCAATTAACTGTGTAAATGGAGGAATTATTATATTCTAAGAGCCTTACATGTATTTCAAATAAATCTTCATCAGTTGCTAAAATGCGAAAATCATCATTGGTAACTAAAACTCGCGTCTGTCCTTGTTGTGGTGTGAGGCTGGAGCTGAGTTGAAGCACATCATGAGCAGTGCTCGGACCAAGCAGTCTTTGAAGAATGGCTGGAGGGTTCGGATGTCTGCCACCACCGGCATAAACCTGCCATGTTGGATTATGAGGAGTTATACGGTAGCCTCTCTGTCTTCCAGTTCGATGAATTCGAGAAGTGAGCGAAGTTTGCATGTCACCATGTCGTATCAAAAGCGGATGGTTGGTTGCTACGTGTCCAGGAGCAGGAGGAACAGAGGGTCCTAATAGAAAATTAGTTTTAAATATTCATGTATTCATTATTAATACCCATCATCTTTAGTTTTTTTTAAAAACATTTGTATAATTTTTTTTTAAACAAACTTCCAATTTACTGAAAATAATTTTGAAATGATTAAAAAATAAACAAAGAAAGAAGCATTTTAATCAAATAGTAAAAATGCACATCTGAGTAGCTTAAAAAGTTAGCGAAGACCTGGTTCGTTAAATTAGATTTTCAATTTGCAACTACCTTTTAATATTGTCACCAAGTTTAGAAAAAATTTAAAAAATAGATCTCCAAGCTTGTTAGTACATTCTACACTCATTTTAAATCCTATTTTAACCACCACACAAAATTGAATATTTTAATTTCAGTTCAGACATTCACATGCTGACAAAAACTTGATTTTGACCTAGTTCTTATATAATTGAGTAGAATCTTAAAGTTTGTGTTTATGTAACTTGGTAACTCGACCCAAGTTTTCGCTAACTATTATTTCTCTAATAATCCCATTTTCAAGAAATAGAAGTCAAAAGTAGCCAATGTATATCTCAAACTGTTATATGCTAATCTAATAAAAAATAAGTTTACAGAAAAAAAAACTTTCATTTATACTGTACAATATTTCCTGTTTATACTGTATCTTTATATTACCCACTGGTATCAATGATTAAATACATACTACCAACATATCCATGTTAAAGGACAACTATCTACGAACTAAGCTGTTGACCTGTAAAGATTGACTTAATAAGACATGTTAGAATATGTAAATTTTTATTTTTTTCATTTTTAAGGTGAAACAAGACTAATAAAGCAACCAACCCTACAGCTTTCAGCCACTTTCCAATGCAACCCACATCTCACCTGAACTTTCATTCCCATTTCCCGATTCATCGTGTAAACCCAATGGCAACTGGAAGGTGCGAATCGAATCAGGCGCACCAAACACAATTGAAGGACCACCTTTAAAAAGCATCAGATTTCCATTCAAAAAACAAAATAAAGAAATAGAAAAAAAATATAAACAAAAAAATAAAGATTTTTTTTTTAACAAAAAGGGAAATAGGAGAGAACAGGAAGTAAAAAAATAAAAAAAACCAACTATACATTTTTCTGTTACATTAAAACTAATTTCATTATACCTGAATTGGGAAACATTTCCTCCAGTTGTATGAATAAATCTTCGCTGCGATCATGGATTCGAAATAGCGCATCTTCCAGAGCAGCTTCGTAACCTTCTTCTGCGTCGTAATGCGATACATCATCTTCCTCTTCGTCTTCATCCTCGTCATCGTCTTCATTATCTTCGCCTTCATCGTCCTCATGATCCTCATCACGATCACCCTCATCTTCACTACGAGATGTGTCTGATTCAGATTCAGTATCACTACTTTCGTGATGTTCGTTTTCTCCTGAGAAATATTTGAAAAAAAAATTGATTTAGAAATTAATTATTAAATAAGCCTAATATAAAGTGTTAATAGCATGAAAGTTGTTGTTAAATGTACTTAAAAATGAATTAAAGTATATGAAAAAGCCTAAATGAAGCTGTGTTTAGGTGATGAATGATAGAGGACATGTTGCATTTTCATTTCATGCTTTTAACACTTTAATTACTGCTCAAACTTTTAGTTTTAAGCCTAATAGTAGAATCAGCGTGCAATTATTTAGATGAAAAATAAAATAAAATCTACAAATGTATTACTTTCATGTTGACCCATCATAGCTGAATCGTGCTGTTCTATATCCTCGGTCTCCATTATCATGATATCGCGACTTTCTGATCTTTGCGAATTTAGTTGGTTTTCACTACTGGCATGACGACGCTCGAACAACTGATCTAAAATCTCCTCTACCTCCGTTTCAGTTTGTCTTTCATTCACACTATCAAGTACCTCAGTTGACACAGTTACATCAAGGCCTTAGCAAAAGAAGAGAAAAATTTTACATTTAGTTCTAGTTAAATATTTTCCCCATAATTTCGAACCTAATTTCATTAATTTTAATTTCAACAAAAAAATAAAGCAAAATAAAATAAAATAAACTTACCATCATTATCAGTGTTATCAGTGCCATCTTCTACTGTAACTTCATCATTAGCATTAGTTGCTTCGGAGGTGGTAGTACCTGTTGGTACAGTAGGTACATCATCTTCCATAAACCCTTCATCACGGTTACTAGTAGTTTTCTGTTTAGCAGTTGTCTTTGCACCGAGTAAAGATGCCGGTTGATTCACAATCCGCGACAATGTTTCGAGTGGTTTCAGTGCCGCATTTATCGTAGTAGCCATGCTTGGACTTGACAGATCCAAGCTGTGTGGGATTCGTGCTAAATCTGTTATAAGACCTCTTTTTAATAAAATCCGTACCATATTATTCATACTACAAAAAAAAAAAAAAAATAAATAAATAAATAAATTAAAATCTCAAAATAAATTTTAAAAATTATAAATTTACTTTGTTTGTTGCTGCTTGAAAGATGGTGTGCCTAATGGCTGATTCTGGGGAGTTGCAGACGATGGACACGACTCGATCATTATATTAATAACACCCATTAGTGATTGCAATCTAACATGCTTGTCGCTGCTCTCAGGTAATGCCAAAGCCCGACTCAAGGCTCCTTTTACTTCATTGACCACTGACGTTTGCACGTCGGTACTGTGATTACATGATGACAAAGCTGCAATCAACATTTGAGCTAAAGCTGGTGTATCCTTGTCCGAATT
The DNA here is from genome assembly GCA_034687075.1 of Geophilus carpophagus. Classification (NCBI taxonomy): domain Eukaryota; kingdom Metazoa; phylum Arthropoda; class Chilopoda; order Geophilomorpha; family Geophilidae; genus Geophilus; species Geophilus carpophagus. The sequence goes on from JAQFZN010000202.1 coordinate 7,561, forward strand.
TGTTTGGCATTGGGGAACTAATTCATCCAAAATAAATGCCAAAGCAGAGCAATCCTATAAACAAAAACAAATTGTAAGTAATTAAATAAAGTTTTTTTTTTTTTAAATAAAAACCATTTTAATTTTTCTTACTTCAACTATTAATTCGCTTTGACCATTCTGAAACGAGTATTCAGTGACTAATTTAGCACACCCAGCATACGAGCGAATTAATTCGGCTAAGAGACGGCATATAGAAGATTTAGGAAGCAATGGTCTCATCTTTTTAGCAGCTTCTTCAGCACGAGGATCCTTTGCATTAGTTTCCTTGTTAGTTTTGCTGCTATCAGAACCAACTTCCATCACATTTGTTTGAGTTTCATCTTCATCCACTTGGAGGAAGGCACTCGTGCTACTGTTTCGAACGATTTCTTGTCTACCACTGAAAAGGCTCTGCAGACCGGAAGGATCAGATGTTGAAGCATCAAAAACAACGCAATTTGGAGTCAAAGATGTTGATGTTGTTGTCGTTGTTGTAGTAGTTGCTGCTGCCGCTGCTGCTGCTGAAAATAAGAAATGAAAAAATATTTTATAAGTATTTTTTTTATATCAAAAAATCACTAACCGTCATCTAAGACAGGTGTTTTAACAGCAAGAGCATTCAACAAATCGCAAACAACTTCCTTCATTGGTCCCTCTAAAGTTGGAATTGGAGCAAACTTTGCAGGCACACTTCGCAAAATCTGTACAGCATTAGAACCCACAAAACGAGACTCGTCATCTTCACCTAATAAACAAGTTATTAATAATTATTATGCTATTTTCGAAATAAAACTCTTCAAAATACCTCTTCTTGACCCTGATGGAACGACAACACGTAACACGCTTTTGCTCACTTCTGAAAACAACTCAGGATTACGGCATGCGGCTGGACCCAACATACGTAGCAAATAATGCAACTCCTTCGAACCCATAGTTGAATTCGGTGAACAAGTTAATGAACGAATCACCTTTTCCATCGTATGTTTCAAAGTGTTGGGTTCTTCTAGCACGTGTCGAATCAGGAGTGTTGCCAGTGATGTGAAACCCGGAAATGCTGACATTTGATTCAGGTTCAAAAGGAGGCGTGGTCCATTCAATTCAGCAAAAACAACAGCATTCTCATGACACCTGGTCATTCGAAGACTAAGTCGCATCACTGCATGCAAAGTGTCTGCTTCGACAGGAATTTCGATCAAACCGACTGATGCACGAACGATGCATGTTGCTTGTTCCTTAGTTAAGCCTTTTACGATTTTCACTTCCTGTGTCTTAGTACTTGGTGGAGCTGCTGGCGTTCCTTCCTCAACATCCATTGTAGTCGTGTTAAGTTCTTCTTTTTTCTCATCAACTTCTTTCTTTTCTTTATTACTACTTGGTGTTTCCTCTTTTTTCTCGTCATGTGATTGCAACGCAAGCATGATAGGTCTTCTATTTCCAGTTTCTTCATTGATCTGCACCATAGGGCCGAATTGTACAGTGTAGCGACGTCGACCAGCTGTAAATCTCACACTTTGTTCACCGCTATTGTAAGAATCGTCGATTGTCTTGTTGTTTCCAGCACTGTAACTGCACCATCTTCCTGTTCGATCATCAAACCATTTCCAAACGTGAGACACCACCTTTAATTAAAAAATATAATTAAATAAATAATTAAACAAAATTTTGATATTTTTACATTTAATTCATAAATATTAACAAAAAAAGAATAAGAATAAAGAAAAATAGTAAAAAAAAGCCTTACCAAATGTTAAAAATAGATAAAAAGATAAAAAGAAAGAAATAGAGATCAAAAAAATTACTTGTAAACGTACGAATGTCATAGCAGCTTTGCGTTTCGATGCCACTGATGTTTTCTCATACAAGTCGATCAACAATAATAAGGGTGCCAGCCATTTTGGTGTCGTTACATCGCGAGTTAAATTCATGCACTGATTTGCCAAGTCCAATAATCGAACAAATAAATCTAAAACTCCATTCGATTCTACTATTTCTGCACATGGTACTTTCATTTCCTAATAAAAAATACATTTTCGAATATTATTTATAACATGTATAAAAATAATAAATTTTAAATATTTACTATACCTCAAATAATAAGGTAAACAAATGAATCCTCACAGCTGTTTTACTTGCTTCTGGCATTGTACTTAGCTGATTTGCCCATTCATGGATAGTTCTAGTATCCAATCTAGTCATTGGAGTCATCGCTTTCATCAATTCCGCAGCATTTTTTGATACTTGCTCAAGCAAACATTCGAGCATTTCTGTTCTCCATTTTTCACCATTTCGCTGTACAACAGCGCATAAAAGATCACAAACTCGGTACACTGTATCAGGTAATGTGTCGAGTAGACGAAGACAACCAGGTAACATAGTTTGACTGAAATTATTCAACACTTCAGCCGATAATGGTTCTTCTTTTTCCTGTTTCTCTCGTTCGATTTCCTTCTGATCTTCAGTCTGCTGTTTTTCTTCATCGTCACTTTTCTGTAAATAGACATTATTAAAATAAATTAAGACTCAATTTTTGAGATTGTTGAGTTAATGTTTTTAGTTGGTTTATTTCTCGATCGGTTTAATAACATTAAAAACAGTCATTATTATTGTGTAGACGAAAATAAACAAAATCAAACTTTCACATTCCAAATGTAGTTACCATTAACACAAACTAAGCCTAAGTGCCTTTGTAAAGTACAAGATCCAAAAATGACAGTTGAGCAGGCTAGTGATATTTTCAATTTTAAAAATGATCTATGTAATTAATCAAAAACTATTATTTTACTCGGTAAAATATGGTTATTACCAATTTCAGAATTCTTTCTAATTATCATTTAAGTTCTGGTAAATTAGAAATCCAAATTTAAGCAATAAACGACCTTATACAACTGGTATTTGCAGTGGTTTCATTCTAAATTTTTTCCCAACAAATTGGCAAATAAAAAATTTATTATAATTTTTGCATTATAAAAATATTTTTATATTTTATTTTTTCATTATCGGCAAATTTTAACGGATTCACCAACCGGCTGAATAATACCACTGGATATTTACGATACACACAAACAATATTAATAATACCATGAATAAAACATGTTACCTTAACCTCACCCTTAATGTCCCAAGATTACTTCGCTGAAAATAATAAATTTATTCACAGATCACAGCAATTATTTTTCACTTTTTTAAATAAAACGAATTGTTAATTCCAATGTCAAAATCAACAATGAGTGATAATAAGTTAATTAACAAATTTATATTATTTTTAAATATCCATGCATCAAAACAATTATATTAATATGCAACCATTCACACCGTGTTTTCGTTTATAAGTGTTAAACCACATGTACATAAAGATTTTAAAATAAAAATAATTAAAATTAATATTTAAAAAATATATATTTAATATCTCAATTTATTTTTTTACCTGATTAGTGAGCGTGAGGACACTTTCACCCAATGACATAGCAATGGCACGCAACATTTGGTCTTCTTCTGTTTGGTTCAGATCCACTGAACCACCAAGCCCCTGCTGAAGCAACAAGTTATTTTGAAATTAAATTGACCCACTTATATTCACTTTTTTATAGAAACATATATAAAAAAACGCAAAAATAAATTTAAATAAACCACAGACCGACGACCACCAATAAACGAAATCACGGTTCACTTTAACAAATACAAAATAAATGACTACACTGACTTTCATTACTAATAATTATTTTGCGTAAAATACTCTAACGCTCTTCCTACACTTATCCAGACTGTTCCTAATTATAATATAACAATATCTGCTTTAACGCTTGGTTCTATATACCCAAATCATTTAACTCGCTTTAGATATATAATTAGTTGCTACAAAAATATTTTTACCTGATTAAGTCTTGAAAGTAATAATGGATTAGTGAGTAGATAGTCTGTAGCTTGTTCAACAGTGTTTGTGTGCATCAACGCCTCATTAGCGGCTTCTCGTGAGAAACCCATATCCATCAACTGAAATAATCAAAATAATCAAAATTGTAAAACTAAAATTTGTTGAAATTTAAATTTTTTTTTTACGATTTTTCATTATAAAATATAAAAAAATTCTTTTGGTTTTCGTAAACATTTTTTACAATATCGTCTATTTCGTTATATTTCTAACAAAAAGTTGCAAATCGTTTATTATATTTAAAGAGATAAACCTGTTGAAGATGTTCGGAATTTACTTCCAGTTCATCAAAATCTCGATTTCTTCGTGACACAGTTCCACTACTAGTAGTGGTTGAATCAACAGTAGGTCCTTCCTTTTCCTTCAATTTCTCTTTAATAATTGCTTCTCCTTGAAAAATGTGACACAAAATAGCTAAAATCGATTCTGACATTCTTCCACCATATGTCTTCAAAGGTTTTTTATCCCATAAGTACATCACTGATTCAAAGGCTTGCTGTCAAAGAAAATAAAATTATAACTATTTAGTAACAAAACTATTAGTTAACAATATAAAAAAAATATAAGAAACCTTATGCGTGTGAATCAAATATAGTAAAGGGTTGAATGGGGTAAAACCCGGTTGGCAAGATTTATTAGGTAACGTATGTGGTGACTCAAGCACAGTTTTTGGATTAACCATTTTCTCCAGCAACATCAACCATGCATCTAAAAATTCTCCGGTTCCGTCTGGAAGATCTGCATGTTCAACTCCATCTTCCAAACGCACTTTTCCACCACATGACAATGCCCATCGAAACGTTCTATTAAAATATTTAATTATTAAAATTTTAAATATATATTAAAAAACTAAAAAATTTAAAAACAAAACGTACCCGAAAAACGCAGCTTGGCCTCCAGAAGATAGAAATTTCTGCAGCATTAAATGATAAGGAAACTTTTTCTCATCAAAAAGCATAGGCGATGTGAAACCAATGGAACAAATGAAAAACGTGAGACGGAATTTCGGTACAGGAGATACCGGAGAAGAGTCCCAAGAAAGACCATTTGTTAGTAATTTCGTCAACGCCGATGCAACTGAACGAGCAGCTGGTGTTGGTAGAATCGGTGGGTTGGGGACTTGTTGTCCTCGACGTTGTCGCATTGGTGATCCAACACACAACTAAAAATAAACCAAATTATTAATAATTGTTTTTATTTCCTACATGCATTTTTCGACAAAATTTCGCAAAGAAAAATTCACGTAAAACAGCTTACTTTTACTAACAATCCAAATAACTCAGCCAATGCGCGTCCCAGTCTCGATGATCCTGACAACAAGGGTTTGATTTGTTTGATCTGTGCCTGCAAACCAGGTGACAGTTTACTCTTGGTTTTTGTTCCATTTCCATCCATTGTAGTAGCAATTCCTAACGATCCCGAATCGTCCACCTCCATTGTATTGCTATCAGTCGACAACGCTTCCATAGCTGATGTAACGCCATTACTCCCCAACTCGCCAGAAGCATTTGTCAAACTCGATGAATGATCCTGCTTGAATTCTTTCGGTAACATCTTCTCTAAATCTTGTTTGCCAAACTCGCAACCAGATGGCAAAACATCTTCACTGCACAATGCTAATAAGACCGTGCTTTCCCATACCAGTGATGTATACAATCTGCTCAACCCATGTAAAACACACAGACCCAAATGGGATCCCCAATGGCTCATTGAAATGGTTCGAATATCACTCTGTCCAGTCCGGCATACATGCACAAACATCATGATATACGAATGAGCAGCTGACATGGCATGTAGAAGTGGTGTAGCTTGAGCAGAATTCACTGCATCAGCGACACCATGTGCTGATGCAAGTTCATGGAGTAGGACCGACCCACCAGGGGAATCTAGAGGTTTATGGAGGGGTTCTAATGATTGTAGAACTTCGTTTAAATGAAGGAGACCTTGTTTTAAAACTTGCGGCTCATGAGCCAAGTTCTGAAAAAAGTCATTTTATTAAATTTTAGTTTGTTTCCTCCTTAACCATTTTCAATACTGTTTAAAACTACGCTTACCAATATAGACTTGCACACGCTGGCAACAGCCTGACATGATGGAGTGATGGGAAAATCCACGGGCAAATTGGACAATCCCAAAATGCTCATCAATGGCACCAAACCGTGTTGAGTGACAAATTCACGACAGTGATCATCAGTTGAATTATTACTCAAAATAGCATCAACAAACTTCATCTAAGAACAAAATTGATTTAATTAATTAACAATTAAACTAAAAATAAACAAAGTGCAACTAAATACAATCACATACCACATTAAGGACATAATCCATCAAAGGAACTGATATTTTCTGCTCCGAACTTGCACTGGAACCTTCTTCCAACGCCATTGAATTTGCGGGTTGATGTGTTTTTAACGTGCTCACGTGACTAGTCATACTTGATACGTCGTCTTCTTCTTCCTCCTCTTCTGACGATCCGCCATCAGTGGGCGTAGATCTTACACCGCTTCCATGAGCTGGCTCATTTTTAGCTGCTGGTCTCGAACAGACGTACTTTACATCGCGACCCATCACACAAAGTTCTTCCAATAACTAAAAATAAAAAATACAAAATGGTAAATACAAAAGGTAAACTAAGAATATCAACCAGTTTTATACCTTAATTATTGCAGCTGTGGCATCAGCTTTCAAACTTGGTTGATGCCTCATTAATTCATCCATAGCATTGCCCAAATTACTGGCAGTATCTCCCATTGGATCTGAACTTCTTCGTCGCCTCATAGCCATCAGATAATCCGGAGATAAAAGAACCTTAAACAGTCGTTCGAAAGGTTTACACTGAACAAATGCCTGCAACCCACGTGCATTCAAACATAGGGCACCAAAAACATTTGGTAATGATCCCAAAACTTCCCTCGTTGCTGGGACCTGTAACGTATTAGTTCAATACGTAAATATTCAATTAGCTAAGGTCAGACTGCAAATATATTTAAACTTACATCTTTGATTAGCAAGGCATGGAGAATAACATCAGTTAGACCACTATCTTGTAATGAGGACAACAATGATGGCTCCTGGAACACATACACTGTAACCACATCAGTGGCTACAAAACAAAATTACGTTTAAAAAACATTTTTCATTTACAACTTAGGGAATAATAAATAATATTAATTTGTATGTAACCTACACAATCAATATTTTGTGATTTTTCTGAGGATAATTATTAGAAATTTTATTTTCGATCTAACTCTGGATTCAATATTCAATAACTTATATTGTATGAATCTAAGTCGATTTCCGTAGTCACCATTTTCTCGTTATGTATATTAATAAAATTAATTGATTAAAGCAGATTCAAATAAAATCTGCTTTAAAGAGAACTAAAAGTAATTATTTTTGTTGGAGTTAATCAGTTTGCTTCGATTTATCTTTATTTTTGTTGCAAAATCAATACTGTTGGTGACCTGCATACAGCTGCAAGCAAGATGGAGAAAAAAATCAATAGTCATTATTTAACTTCTCTCTTGCAGCTGCCATTTCACCAACACGCATCTGTCTACTCACAAAATCAAATCGATTATTTTTAGTTTGTGTTAGCCTTAGTTTTTTTTTTTTACGCTATTATATACCTCAAAACTAATTTTTAAAAATTTTTCAGCATAAAAGATTGTTAATAAAAGTTAATAGTCGCCATTTTGTGTCGCATTGAATTTTCTTTTTCAAATGATTTACAAATGACTTTCGAACAACCAAAATCTTAGTTAGTTTAAAATTAGACTTTTAAATAACAATATTTCTTGCTAAGGATATTTGACACTAACACCATTTTATCATATCAAAAATAAAAAACACAGCACTTATTTAAATAATATTTACCTAAATTAAATAACAGACAATTAATCTTGTTACAGAAACCAGGTCAACAGTTTTCATCCTATTAACTTTTATTTAAATTCCGTTAAAAATAACTTCATTTTATGTGACGAATTTGTCAACAGACTACTTCAATCTTAAACAGATTTACAAGTTATTTGAAAATGGAAATAATGCTGTAAAATCTGTTTAAGCTCAAACAAACCTACTCAAAACAACATATAATAAAGAAACATGGCTACTGCCACCCCAAACTAAAAATTAAACAATTTGTAAAGTGTTTTAAAGCAAATAGTTAACAACAATCACTCAAATTTTTTCATCAAGCAATGAAATTGTTTGTCTGTGTACCTTCAATATTCTAAAAAATATTTTTTCTTTAAACTTATCAATGATACAAATTGTAAAATATGTAAATGAATAAAAATTACCTAAACTTTTTTTTACTAAATTATAAATTATTTTACCTAACAGAAACAGGGAAGGACCATAATATTCGGCATTACTGACGATGTGTTTTAAAGATCGTGGTAGAGATCCATCCATAACTAAAATTATTTTTATAAAAATAAAAAAATTTATAAATAATTTTCGTAATTAACATTTTGTAGAGCAATTCAAATTCAAATTCAAAATTACATACCATGTCGAATACTATCCGAAAAAGCAGGTTCCTGAATAGCTTTTTTCAAAAAATTCAACATGGATTTTAATAAAGCAGCTCTTTGAGGAAAACATTGGACAGCTAAAATTAAAAATATAAAATTTTAATTAGTAAAAATATAAAAATAATTTTTAGAAAATTTTAACTCACTTTTTCCGTCTGGTTTTTGACTTCCAACAGTAGTTGGTGATGAGCTAGTCGATGGTTCATCCATTAAATTAACTGGTAAATCAGTATTGTCTATAGTCATTGGTTCCATTTCAGCTGTGTCGGGAGAATTTGTAGGCACATTCACCTCCAAAGATGAAAGTTGGCTTGGTTGATCTTGAAAGGACTCTTCGCGATTTTTCGGTCGTACAACAAATGGTTGCTCCTTACGACAAATATCAACCTCAACCTCAAGTCTATGAATAAATGAGGCGAGTCCACCATGAGATTGCAATGCCTGCAAATCAAGATTTGTGATCAGATCGATCACACGTACAGCTCTAGTGACAAACTAGAAAAAAAGAAAGATAAATTGTTATTAAACCAAATTTAATAAAATAAAAATATAAATAAAAGTCGATTAATTACAGTGACATGTTCGGGTTCTGTTCCCGGCCAATTAATAACTTTGAGCAATGATTCCATCATTCCACAAGCAACAAGCGCTTCACCACCTATGAATAAAATTTTTAAAAATAAATTAAAATAACAATTTAATTTTTTTTATATCTTTTATAAGGTTTTGATCAGTTCGAGTCTAAAATAACCTGAAATTTAAACTCTTCGATTCAAGTTGGCAAATTCAAATTACTTAGTAAAACCAAGCCAAAGTGATCAAATTGCAATCTTATTTTATATCTTACCACTTTCGTAACTGGCCAAATGATATAGAAAAGAGAAAAGTGCTGTTGCAAAGTTAATGGCAAACGGTTCAACAGATGGATCGGTTATAGATTGAATGCAACTTCGAACTAGAACTGGTAAAAATCCATGATATGACGATGCTCCTGTGGCATCTATTATGGTGTTTAACTTTGGATTTCTATCTAAATGGATAATAGATGTTAAAGTTCGAAGAGATGATGCTTTTATTTCCTATAAAAAAAAATAAAAAAATCAATTAAATACTTTTTTTTTTCAATTGCTAAATAACTTACAATAAGTTTCGAGTCATTTAATTCCAAAACATCAACTAGTTCTTCAATAAGTCCATTATACAGAAGCGAATTAACGCTATCTTGTAACGCATTTGAATAAACTGTAAAAGTAATTTAATCCAAATTAATAAAAATATATTTTTTTTCAATTTAAACTGTCTGATACCCAATATTGAAAGAGCCTGCAACCTCGCTTGAACACACTGCAATCTTTTTGGGTAATTCGAAAAGGATTGGGCTAACCTTACGTGGGTAAACAGCAGCATCTGAAATTTGTATGAAATAAAAAAAATAATTGATCAGAAGTAACAACCCTATCGAACAATTTAAATTTTGATTCAGTAATTTTTTTTTATTTAACCTCTACTCACGAGGTACCATCAGCAGACGGGCACTGCAAAGTAGGAATACTATGTATCCAGATATAATTTGGATACACTATCTTAATTTTTAAGCTATCCAAAAAATTATAAAATAAAATTTTCTTTCTAATATCTGATCAACAAACAAAAATAAAAATAAAAAAACACAAAAGAAATTAAAAATGATATAAAAATTTCTTCTTTCTTCATTAGGGAGAAGTAGAATTCCAACTTGATATCCACAATTTCATTAATATATACTAAGAAAGACCGAATCTAACACCCATCGGCAACCTAACACCGGCTAAACATAGCATGGGAAATAAAAAAGTAACCTCTAAGCCATCAATAATTATCGGCTAATTTTTAGAAATTAAACAATATTATTGCCCTGACATTTAAACCCTTGGTGTTACGAAGCAGAAGGGTGCCCGATGCTGTCTTTATTAGTAAATAGCAGTAGTTTTTAAATATTTTTCACAACCACCAGTTTCCAACTGACTTACACACTGCACTAAACCTGGTAATATTCTATTTGTTTTACTACTCTACCACTAGGTAGATCTCTTGAATTCAATTAGAACGTACAAACCAACTCTTGAAATCAACTAATATATGAACAACATACAGGCTGAGTGCATAAATATATAGAATTGCAATTCTTTTTTATAAATTTAATTTTATAGCTCTATGCGCTCTTCACTTGAATTACATTTTGATTTTCCATAGGTGTCTTGTTACCATTTTCCCTCCCAACTATTGTATGCTTTATAAGGTTAGCAATTTCCCTTATTACTAACTGGAAAAAGTAATTTCCGTGGTAAATTTTAGTCTCAAACCTGTTTACTCTGCGGTACTTGATACGTTTCTATTAAATCTTCCATTATTTCGGCTGATGATTTAGTCGTTATTTGGTCAATATTTTCTATGTGAATGCAACTGACAACATTTGAAGAATTCTATCAATAAAATAAAATTAATTAATTTTAATTAATAAAAAAATTAGAATTTAATTAATATTTTTATTTTACTTTTCTTCCAGATTTTTCTTCACAACTTTCTGAATAAAATTCAAAATGTAATGTAGTGGCACTTGAAGGAAAACTCTGTTAAAACCAAAATATAAAATTATTTTAAAAAATTTATTAATCAATTAATGTCTATCAAATTATCAAAATATTCATACACTAATAGGCAAATTTTGACAGCATTCTGCCAAACCGAATCCATTTTCTTTTCCACCCCAACTCTAAAATAAAATAAAATAAATAAATAAACAATTATTAAAAATGAAATAACAATTACTCACTTCAGCGATGTACATCAATCGAGTTAACAAGGATTGTCGTCTCTCACCCGTTAACCTAGTGATGAAATTGGAACGTTTGCTATGAAGACAAAAGAATTTTTTAAAACTTAAAATTATGCCAAAAAACAAATAAAAACGTGCTAAAACAACATAAAATTATTTCATTTAATAAATACCTAAACACGTAGAGCAAATTGAGGACAGCCAAAACTAAATTCATATCACTCGATGACAAAAGACACGTTAAGTGCTCCATTGCATTGTACAAATGGCGTGAAAAGCTATGTTCAATTAGCAAAGCTGTAAACTGAAGAATTTGAAGCAATAGTTCCTTATTCTGAAATTTAAATAAAAATTCAACTTTTAGTTATTTAATTTCTTAGAATTTTTCTTTTTATTTATACCTTTTCATTCCCAGGTAGATCACATGGTAATACCCACTGCTGCGGGTTAGTTTTCGTAACAGCTGCCTCCAAAATTGAATCGAACATATCAAGCACATCAACCCAGTGATAAAGCTCGCACTGTAAAACAAAATCAAATTAATTAATTTTTACATTCACGATTAAACAGGCTAGTGTATGCAATTGGCACCACCGATTAATTGTCTTAGCAGTGGCATAATTACTATTAAGCACAGGTAAGTAAGGCTTAAGGGCCAAGACCCAAAGAGGCCCAGAGCCAGCAGAGATAGTTACGCAACTGGATCTTAAGCTAACCAAAAAAATAACCTACACATTATTTTCTACAAAGGTAGCTAATCTTTTTTAAATTATCCATTTCATTTTTTATTACCGAAAATTGCTAGCTTAAAAAATGGCTTTTTGCCAGATTTAATCTTTAATCTAATCCAATTCTTGAATGTCACACAACATTTTCAGACATTTTCTTTCTTTTTTTAAATTGATTAAATATGCCATAATAATTATAAAGTCAACCCTTTTATTATCTTCTAATAACAAAGCTAAAAAAATCGAAATATTCCAAGAAAAGTATTGCAGATTTGTCTTTTCAGCTTCTGAGTATAAACAAATGATACTAAAGTAGCACTTATTTTGCAATCATTTAACAATGCCAAGAATGAATCTTTTAACCTGTTAGTTTTTAACATATTCCTGTGAAAGCAATTCAATGTTGCAAAATCAGTATTTAATTTAAAAAATGATTAATTCAAACTTTTCAATAAACCATCTATAAAATTCCATAGTGTTAATTATTAAAGGCAAAAGCCTTCATGTAAACCATTGTACTAAATGGACTTTTATGTTATCAATGTCTGCATTCATCTACGTAATTACATCCTTTCTCTAAATTTCAGCATAAATGTTTAAATTGATGTTAATTACACTCCTGTCTAATACAATCATTTTAAAATGTGTTCACTGCACCTAATCGATGTTCAACTGTAAATACAAACCTTGATAGATTTAACTAATATTTTGATTGAAGTTGATAATTATTTATCTTACCATATAAACTAAATTTAATTTTTTTTAATTTAAATTTACTTGATAAAAGTAAATTTTTATCAAGTTTATCAAAACCATATAACTGACCTATCGAGATCATCGATTCACCGCTCTTGATTGCAACATCAGATAATTACCAATCCATAATAATGCTTAGACATCCATAGGATGTCTCCAAGTATCAAATATCCAAGATGATTTTCTTCATATAAATATCACATTGAAATATGAGAAAATTCTTAGTCGAACAACAAAATTGTTCAAAACAAAATAAAATAAAATCATATACACAAATATATTGACTTTGTGAATACATTTTAGGCTTATTTTTCATATTATTTTCTGGGCTCAATATAAATTTGACAATCCTTAGTAATTTTTGTGATTATTTCGACTAAGTATCGAATCAAATTAAAAAATATCATTGATGTGTAGCACTGTCACTAATATATTTCCTGTATTCCATATCAGTTTACCCCACTTTTTAATTGTATTCAATTTGGTAATAATCAGATATTTCCATTATTAGAAACTTTCCTTATTAACCGAAATTCTAAAATTTATTAAGTTTAATAATTTATTATTTAAAATTTAAAATAAACAATGGCTCATTCAACAAACAATTCCCAAAATATCTTTCATGTAACTTAGAAGATTTATGATCGATCTCTTTATCATTAATTACCTATCTCAACTTACAAAACGAAACAATAAAAAAAATTAAGAATAACCTTTCCATAATTCCAACTTTTTATCTTCTGTAATTCAACTAAGACTTCATCAGGAGAACAAGATTTTAATTTATCGATCAACGCACGGCAATCAGGAGGCTGAAAAGAGAAAACAAGTAGTTAAAAGCACTTAATATCGTACATATATGTAATTTAAATGATTTCTTACCACCTCCGAAGTGCTTTTTTTCAGTTTATTCCTATCAATCTTCATATTTATATATTAGTAAAAACGCTAAATAAAAAATTCCCACGAAAAACCTCAATCACAATATCGAGGTTTATAAGATGGCATTCCTTCAATTGGAAAAAAATCTATACGAAATTCGGCCACTTCATTCACTCAAGTCGTTTACCTGAAAACACAGTTATAGTTAAGCAAAAAGATTGGGGGTAAATGAATCGAAAAAGAAACACGAACTCGAATTGCAACGTCATTTCATTTACAACTATTTGATAAATATGTTATTTATTCAATTTCAAATATATTTTCATTGTTTAAGAACCCTATCCCTACAGAATAAAACATCCTTATTCTGCGAAATCACAACCAAAACCGCCATTTTGTTGAATAAGCCTAACATTGCCTTTCGTATTAATTTTTTCCATTTTAATTCTGTTTTTAAACAATTATTTTTCTATATATATTTTAAAGTTTTTTTCACTGCTATTTGCTTGATGTTGAAACAATCAGTGATTAATGGAAAAAGTAAATAGAAATGGAAAAAATTTGTAAATCTCCGAACACACAAAAGATAAACTTACACACGCTGGCCGCCATTTTGGGAACAACTGAAGGTCCCGGATGTTAAGGAGATAGATAGGAAAAATTAATATGACAAATCAAATTTTATGTAGCTGTAATTTTATTTATTAATTAATATTTTTATTTTTATTTAATTTTATAGGTATTATTATGTAATTTATAAATTTTTTAATTTTGTTGTTGTACAATGGTAGTGAAATTCGAATTCAAGTGTAAAAACAAGAACATAGTTTGAAAAGCTGACGCGAGTTTGCGCAAGCATAGGGGATTTCAAAACAAATATCAGTCATCTATTACACTCTTTGAACAAAACTTTGTACTATAAATTTCTAGAAATATATTCAGAAAAATATAAATTTGTGAATAATAATCAATAATAAATTAAAATAATAAAGTTATGTTCGAAAGCATTATGCTAAATGACACTTAAGGTCTTTTCTTATTATAACATTATAACATTCTTATTATGAATACCTATCAGTATCACAAAAATAAAATTGCAACCAATTTATTGAATCCAGATAGCAAAATTGTAAAAAATTTATTCCTAGAGAAAAATTTCAGTTCAAAACAATTTTAAAAAATTTAGCAGGTGCAACATAAGAGTTTACAGTTTAGATGAAGCTTGAGTATATCTAGCATAGTGCAATGGTAAACAAAAATTATTTATTAAAATAATAGAATTCAATTTCTGATGATTTGGAAAAAGCCAATTTTTGAAAGCTTTCACAAAGGGTTTATGGTAATGGCAGTTATAAATGATCATATCTCTAATCACTAATCAGAGTACCCTCAAAAGTGTTATATTATGCATTAAGTATCTGCTTCAACCATCATTTGAATATTTTAGGTGCTAATTTGTATTCATAAAAAGTGAACAAAGTTTTTTACAACCATAACAAGGAATTCACACACACTGCAAGAAAAACCCCTAAATATTTCTACAATAAAAGATCACATTCATGATAATTTTTATTATGCACGAGGTTTGTCTAGTGAAGTATCCTGATGCTTCACCATTGAATTTTTTTTATTTAAATGCCTAAAAAAACAGGCCTTTTACATGTCAGATAGAATAACTATTTCTGCTACCGTAAAACGGGGTTACTTTGTGCCATTTTTTTCTTATTTTCTTAATAACCTTTTTGCAAATTGATATTTTTGCATAAAATTTGGTCAGAATGTAGATTTCACATTGTAGAATACAACCCCATTCGTAAAAAAAGTTTTTGACCTTCTATTTTTTTTCTTTATTTAAAAAACTGAGCCGGTCAAAGTCCCCACCTGATGAGGTGACTTACCTCCCTTTTTTCAGAAACTATTGAAATGTAATGTTTACACTTAGAAGATGTTACTTTGATCAATTTTTAATTTTTAAATTTACAAATTGAAGTGGTGGGTGACTTTGAACATTCATGCTGTTGCTATTTACTTATTTTTATTTTTTTCAGTGCACCATAACTTTAGTCAAAATCTGATTATATAGGTTCATAGAGAATTGATCAGGCTATAGTGACATATTTTTTTAAAATCTAAATAACAAAAATTAAAGCTGATACAATTTTTTAAATTTTTTTATTTTTTTCGGTCAAAGTCACACACCAGGTCAAAGTAATCCCCGTTTTACGGTACTTGATAAGTAGTCCAAATAGTAGAAAACTAGATATCTTCAGATAGTAAAGAAGGGGAGTCATGACATAGAACATGCAATAAAATTCACAGACGACTTGTATTAAGATTAAAATAAATAAAATCTGTGCCAGTACTGCGAGAAAGTTTAACATATTATCACAATAAAGCAAAAAAATCTTATCATTAGACTTTAATTCAAATCAAATTCTACCTCTACCCATCATTGCAAATTAACTTACATTAAATATATGTTACAAGAAGTTTGAATGTCAAATTAGATGTGAAAACACTTATTACGTTTTCACAAGGTGATGAGGACTTTTGAACACATATATACAATAATGTTGTGAACACATAAGAGTAGAATGTAAACAGAAATCTTTTGTTGTGCAAAATTGTAGAGCTCTAGATGCAAAACTTCAAATGATTTGGATCATTTCTATAGAAAGGTGAATATTAGATGATAACTCAGCTCTAATAAAATTTATGGAAAACTTTTTGAAGGGATTTCTTGGAATTTTGGCCACCTTTCTTTCCAACTAAAATCAACTTTTTTTCCTGCCTTTTCAGCACTCCAGGCAAGAAGTTGGAATTGTACTCTTTTAGTCAGTAAGAAAAAAATGTCTTCTGTAGATGAAAATGCTGCCCTTCTGGCAAATTGGCCACTTCTGGTTTCATCTAAAAAAAATTGAATTTTAAGAAAAAATATTGTTGGCTTTTAAAATATTAATTCATTTAGCTTTAGGTTAAAGAAGCTTTTTGGCACAAATATTTATGATTAATGTATATGTTTTAATTTAAACAGATATGATATACAGTATGAGTTGCATTAATAAAAGTTACCTAAGAACTTCTTCCATCATTAAAATCTACATTTAAAAATGTACATAAAACATTTATTAAAATAATGACCATAGAACAAGGATTCTTGACCTGGCATCAATTCTTATTAGATTGCTAAATGTAAATGGAGAATTTTAATTGAAGTTGAGTAACACAATAGGACTGTAGATTATTCCATTTCAGTGATTTTCTTTTCATGAAATAAATTAAATAACGAATCACATAAACAGAATTAGACAAAATGTTTGCTATGCAATTATAACTGTTAAAAATATGTACTTTAATGATACAATTGTTGGTATAAACCAAAATTAAGAAATTAGTATAATAATAATGTGCAGAAGAATGATTTTTTATCAGCAGAAGTTAACAAGAACTCAGCACCAGCACATCTGACTAAACTCAATCATCACTTGCTTAGCTCTAGAACTTGGATTGTACCGGAGCAAACCAGAACACTATTCTTTGGGCGTGTGAAATTATTGAAAACCCCAAGCAACACAACTAGTTCCCAGAGAACTTGCTGCGATGTAGAAGCAGCTCTCTGAGAGCTCTTCTAGCTCGCTAACAGTAAAAATGAGACAGTCTCATACAATTTCTCACTGGTGTATCTAAAACTCGAGAATCCATGGCCCCTGTAGGACGTAAGGCGGACGAAGTAGCACTCAGGCTGGTCCAAGCTCTATGTACGTTCATCCTGGCCCCCACTAAAATTTGATTCTGTGGGTGCACCAGTGCTACTATATTTTAAACATAGTTTCTTATATATTTTATTTATTTTAATTGATTTATTTATCTATACCTTTATTCATTCTTATTTATTCATTCTTATTTGTAGTATATTTTTATTAATTTTTATTATTGTAAGATATACAAATCAGTATATCACATAAGGACTTCTTTAATATATGTAATATAACATTTGGTTTGATTATATAGTACTTTTTAGTAATAAGTTAGTCAGTGCAGTGGTGCCTGAAAACTAAAAGTAATTTTAAAATTTTAAATTTATTAATAGTATTACTACTTTTCATTAATCATTAATTAATTTTTAGTTTATATTTTGTATTTTTGAAATTATTTTAGAATATCTATAACTATATGGGATATGGAAATTCTATATCACGTCAACAGAAACGATATGGAAAATCTACATAGTTCAAACATAGATTTTCTGTATCCCAGAGACGTAGAAAAATGTATTGTTAAATTATGTAGACTTTCCAAATCGTTACTATTTCTCTGCAATATAGAAAGTCTGTATAGTTTAAAGATCTACTTTTTCCAAGATATTCGTGCTGCTTAGGATATTGTTCTGGCTTGTGAAATTATTGAAAATATTGTTCCGGTTTATGAAATTTTCCTTTACGAGCCATGCTTAGCTTCAGTACCTTGGGTAGAACTATTGTTTCTCTGCTTTTTATATTTTCTTATTTTTTTCACTCTTTTTTCTTCCTTGAGTTTCCATCAAAAGATCTTTTAACAATATAGTTTTTAGAAAAAAATACTGTCTAGGAGATTCTGTCTCTTTGCTATGTAGAGTGTATGGTCTTGTATCACATCTAAAGCTTAAATGTACTATGTAGTTGCAATCAGAAAAGTAACTTAAATCTCTATAGCTTTGGTTGTAATTGCTTTCATTATAGTGTTAGATAAGAAGATAAAAAGTAAATCCAAATGTTTTTGTCCGATAGTAAAAATTCTCATTGATTCTTATTATTTTTTCTATAAGAATGAATTGAAATCAATTGTACTTACTGGATGAAAGGATAGTTTTATTCTCAAGTGATAATAAGATTGAATGATCTTATCGCTCAATAAGTTACACTTACGGATATGCAGCTTCCTACTTGTAGTAATCTATTAAAATGATAGTTTTATTCTATTTATTTTATATTCTTTTGTTTTCAATGATTACTAGATTTGTTTCTTGTAAATCTTTGCAAAACAATGCTTGTTCAAAATAATTACGACTTTGTTGAATTTCATTTGATGTAAGAAATTGTAATGTACCTAATTAGTAGGTACTTTTAAAGTTTATTCTCTCAAGGCAAATAACCAATTTACACAACTATTTGAATATTCCCACCCTCACAGAGCAGTATGAATAAATGGGCCTATTGATTCAATCTGAGATTGTGTGCCATAACATACAATACAATTTGGTCCTATTAAATCAATGAAGCCAATTCACAATTTTTAGTAGCATTATATTCTAAAGTAGTACATTTGAAGTAATTAATAATGTATTAATTATCATTTTTATTGTACAGTTAATACATATAAAATTAATTACAGTTAGGCATTTTAATTTAAGATTCTTAGCTGTGCTCCTTTTCTTGATTCAGTCAATTAATGCGATTATATACCTTGCATTAATGAAGTTGATTTAATATAATGCTATTTGATTTTATGCCGCATTCGTGAAGCTCTTTTCTAGTGAATTAATTGATTTTATCTCTCAAGAATCAAATTTCGGTTTAAATGAAATCCTTTTTAAATCCTTGCTACCCATATTGGGTTGGGGGAAGTAAAAAGATTTGTCCAATAATGGACCAGTGGAGTGCAAGATCAACACTAAATACTCAGATAGAACTCGAGTGATTGGAACATGCTGACATTGGCACAAAATGTCAAATCAGATCAAATATTAGTTCGGAATCTTGTGTTTTATTGCATTATAAATAAAAACCTTACCGTTTAACTTCATATGTAGATCTGAATTTCTGTCCGGGTGTTTTAATGCAGTTTCAAAATTTTATTTAAAATTTATTTATCATCTTGTAAACAAAGCGATACCGTAGTTAGGCCTAAAAAATCCACGCACGACGGTGAGAATATTTTCGTGTCTAAATCGCGCATTGTGTAGAAAACAGTGCAAAATATATAGCAGTTGTTCAGTTGAAATGCGTAAAATGAAAATTTGTTCGTTAATCAGTGCAATTTTCGATCTAAAAGCGATGAAACTTACCCACGAAATAAAATAAGAGATCAAAACGGTTTACATACTCTATGCCTTTATTCTTTTAGAATGCATTTATTCAACTTCATTTTGTTATTCATAATTTCCCCCAAATTATTATTTTATATATATATATTTTTTTTATTGTTGTGAGATTTGTATTGTGAAAATAATTTATTACATCATTTAATTTTCTTAAGTACAACAGGTTAGTTAAATGAAATTCTACTACAAATTTGATTGAAAAGGCACAGGGGAAAAGTCTTAAGAATAATAAAAAAAACATCAAAAAAGAATAATTAAAACAAATGAACAAAGTAAAAATATTTAAAGTTGAAAATCTGTAGTCTTACAGGTTATTAAACTTTTTAATTCTGTTATTCAATGTAAATCTTATACAATATTATCAATATTGATCAATAACAAAATCAAGTGATAATAATACTAATAATTAAAAACCATAAAAAAAATGATCACACAACAGATTTTCATTTTTTATGTTAAAAATCAAAAAAAAAGAAAAAAACACACTTTAAATGGTTTGATTCAGAAATTTTGACACAAACACACAAACAAATGGACGTCTTATATATTTAGATAAATGTTTTACTTAAAATATTAAGTAATATTTAATTTAAAAAATAAAAATAAAAAGAATAAGAATAATAATAATAATTAATAATAATATTAATAATAATATAATAATAATGACAATAAATTGAGAGAAACTTTCAAGTGGAAAGGGTTATAGAAAACTGAGAAAAGAAAAAGGGACTAAAAAGAAGTTTCTCTAAACTGACATTGCTCTGTCTCAGACTTTAGGACGTGGACCCGTCCAGACAAGAGTGGCTTTCCATGCGCATGATTTTTTATTACTAGGGACGGCAATGTAATTCACAATGCTGACCTTTTCTTTCAACGTATCAGTCAACTCCTTTACACGATTGCCACTTGCGTAGAAAACATTGCGGTTGAAATGAACATTTTCCTTAAATCGTTTCCCCCTCTTTATGAATCCAAAGTGAGCAAACAGGATGAAAACTTCACCATTTCCTTCGACAGTACAGTCTAATGACGTTGAATTCAGATCTTTGACCGATGATTTCTGACTTCCTCCAGTGTTGTTGTTAATACAAACTGACTGATCGCCTCCATTAAATGCATTCAAATGGCCTTCGGATGACAATCCAAAACTTGTGCGGCCCAAATTCGCACTGGTAGTGGACAATGAGGTGGATCTGGGTTTCTTTCCTATCCAAGCTAAAGTGGCTTTCCATTCCTGGTCATTTCCATCAAGAGTTGCATCGAAGTAAACAGTATCGTTAATTTTCAGACTGTTGCGTAGATCAGTGACCGCTTTCCCGACATCAAAGAAAACACTTCTGTCGAAAAATACTTTGCCATTGCCAAGTCGTAGGACGCCATTTTCAGGTTTGAGGCTTTCAACTTTTCCACATCTTCCGTCCAGATTTCTTCGCGATTTTGCTGACCGTTCAGCATGGCTGAATAATTTCTGCGGTGTGTTTATGGTAGATTGAGTAGATGAATTTAAGGCTACAATGCCACTGCAGGATGAAATACTACCATTTTCTGAATCGGTACGACGCCTTTGTGCATTGCATCGCACAGCTTCGGCGTACGATAACGTGTTGGCTTTCTTCGAGAAAGTTGGTATGTCTGTAGCTGCTACTACCGGTTGAATAGTTTCGACTTGAGGATTAACAACAGCAGTTAAATCAAGTGTGCAACTTGGTTCGTACTCTTTGGGTTCGGATGAATTCGAGTCCATTTCCAAAAATGGAATAGTAGCTGTTTCTTCGGCAATCAATTCGGCATTGTTTTCCTCGATTGCAAATTCAGCTAATGGTGGTTCAGTAATGGCGGTTTGTGTGGTTGGAGCTTTCCATCCATAATACTGCTGGGAGGTTTTGGCAGATGAGGCAGCAAGAAAACCAGTGAATGGCTCTTCATCTTGTTGGACATTCCATTCTTTGTAGCTGATGTTCGACGGTGGGTGCGTGTTAATCGTGTTCATCATATCCGGCACCCTGTAATTCAAAGCTGCTGTATCTTGGGTAGTAGGATCAACAAATTGTGCAACTGAACTGGATGACTTTCTTGATCGTAATGAATCGTCCCATAAACTAGACACATTTTTCAATAAATTAGCCTCACTAGTTGGCTGGTTGTTAGCAAAGCTATCCAACGGCGCATTGTTAGCCATTGCTAACCAACCAGCATCTGGTGAGTTTTTTCCTCCAAATGATGGCAGTGAATGGGGAGACAGGGTTGAGTAATCATTGTTATCGTTTTCGATAGTGAAATTCTTCAAACTTTCCGTTATGGAATGTGATCCAGCATCCCAATTCGAATATCGCTGACTGTACAGTGATTCGTGGTGCCTTTTGTCGTAGTAGATTTGGTTATGCTGAACCATAACTGGCTGCTGATCCCAACCATTGGCAACATGATTCAAGGAACTACTGCAACTCATGCTCGAGCCAACAAAGGCATGCTGATAATCAGCAAATTGAAAACCAACTGGATCCCAACTGCCTCTACCGTTACGATCATGATAGTGATTGTTGGTTGAACAGCGAGCTGGGTAGTTTGCTTCAACTGGTGAAGACATCATCTGGTTTTGCACATGGTTTTGATACCCAAATTTTTCCTCATTCATTTCAGGTACAATAAACATTGAAGAATTCCATTCGGGTGGTTGAGGCTGCATATCGATGGGCTTGCATAAGCCTAATGAAAGATCTCCGAGGCTTGGTTCAGGGTTGCTTATGTTGAAATCCCTGCTTTTTGAACAATCTTCACTGCCTCCTCCGAGGAAACCTGTTCCAATCATTTGGGAATTGATTCCCTTTTTTGTGGAAAGCTGCACAAGTCTGAAATAGATTTAAAAATAATTAATAATCTTTTTGTTTATATTTTCTCATTTTTATTATTAGTTTTATTTTTAAATAAATAATCATTATTGAATATCAAAAACAGTAATGTAATTTTTCGAAATGAATAATAAGAATATTAATTTATAAAATTGAAAATATCTTCAGAAAAAAATCATTATTTACATTCGTTTAGATATATTAAGCTGCTCTGTTTGAAAACAAAATCCAATTATTGCAAAATCTTTTAAAATTGAAAAACATTATTTTTAAAACTTTAATTTAAAATAAAAATCCATTAATTTTAAATAACACTTTTAAGAATAATGTATTTTATACAATAATTGAAGATATTAATTTACTTCCGGTGCTTGGCAACATTTCAAGTGTGTGAAAAATTCATTTTAATTTTTTGTTACAGAATTGCATCATATTGGAGAATTGTCCTTATATCGCCAATTTTTTTTTGGATTTACACCAGATTAAGAAAATGAGATTAAAATAGCAATTCTAATTTGAGCAAATCTCTTTTAATGAATTTTCTTTTAGTGCTGCGTATTTAACCACACAAGTTACGTAAGCATAGGTGTAACTAGGAATTTTGATCCCTTAAGCAAAATATGTAAAATTTATGTACATAAAATTTATAAAAATGGAGACTCCATCTGGCTGAATCAGTTTCTTTTTGAAAAATTGTTAGATCTAAATGGCGGTATGTAAAAAATAGATAAGTATTTGCATAAATTATTCACATCGGTGTTCAAAAAGTCCATAATGAATATCTATAAATAATCAGACAATGCAAAATTTATAAACTCATAATTCTTTCAAACAACCACCTAATTTGTCAAAAGGAAAAATATTCAAAAGTAAATGATTTCATGTTGTAAATTAACTGGAAAACATGTTACATGTATTAGATTTTTTAGACAGGAAGTGAAAATTCAATGCAAAACTTTAAAAAAAAAATCACATATTCAAAAAGTAATAAAACAATCATTTCTATAGTTTGAATTTATAAAAATCAATATTTACAATTTTTTTTGCAAAATATTGAAAACTTAATGCTTATATATTTTAATCAAACTTTTCCTTCTCTTGTTTTTTATTCTTTATTAGCCACTGTGCAAGGAAACTAAATATCTTGTCCTACTTTACATTTCATTTTTAAGTGCAATGTAAAAATGCTTTTTGCACTTGAAATTGTATTAAATAGAAACATATTTTTTCTTCACAAATTGATACTATGGATAAAATGATTTAATCATAGAATTAATTCTTTTATTACAATAAATATCAATTAGTCTCACATTAATTCCAAAGAAAAGTATAAACATCAATTCTTTAATTACTTTATCTAAATCTACTTGAAACAGAATTATTGCTTTAATTAAAATTTGCATGAATAAATTAATTCAATTAAGTTTCAAGAAAAGTAAATGCCGTGAATATTTGAAGTTGTCTTCGTATTTACTCTAAAATTAATTTGCTTTTTACTTCGTTGAAAATTTAATGAAACCTGAACAAAAATTAAGAAATTGCGTCTAAAGCAAATCATAATTTTACTCCAATATGATCAAATAATAATGATATTATTTGCAGAAAATACTTTGACTTACATCTTACGTTATTAAGCAAATAACCAATTTTATGACAGTTAGTTTTGTTGATGTACAAAAATGAAAAATGGCTTTCCAAATTCGACCATTTTAAATCCGCATAATGAAATGTTCAATAAATCTAAAATGTTCACCCCGCATGCTTAAATTGAATAATAAACTGTACATTTAATTAATATAGGTAAACCCGTGCTTAACGCTGGTTTGATGAACACGGATTCGTTATAAGGTATATATATAAAAGTTACAGGAGGAATTTAGGTGTTAAAAAATGATATTTCTATTGTGGTACTGAAAGTTCCTAATAAAAAAAATAGGATTATTAAATATTAAAAAAAAATCGAAATAAATGAATCAAAACTTCGTTTCTACATGCTATTTTGATAACTTATTTAAAACCCAGATTTTGAACTAAATGAAAAAAAAGAGAAAAAATTATGTATACACTTTTTTATTTATTTTCTCTATTTTTAAAATCTAATTCCAAACAAGTCTTAATCAATTTGAACGTGCAGTTCCATCATAAGAATAATGTGATAACGTGATCACATGACTTTCTTAGAGCAAGGTGTAAATATTATCAATTTGTTTTCAATTTATTTTCAATTTGCCTTCAATTTGTAAGTAGCGAATTCTATGAACTTCATTTTAACCTTTTGAAATTAATTCTTAATTTAGTTTCAGTGGATATTTGCTATTTATTTATTAGCAAGCTTATTACTTCCTTATCTCCTTCATCACATGCCTTTCATGGTTGTCAACTATTTATACAACTGCTGTCACTATTCAATAACTAGTTTTAACAAAGTCACTAAATTTTGCAATAGCTAACAAAAGTTTAAACCATTTTATACCTTGTTTTCCATTCGAAAATTTATGACTTAAAAATTTGTGATCAAACACTTTTTAACCAGAAATTATTACATATAAAATCATATTTGATAAGCCTACCAATAAACATCTTAAATTTCACAATAACCGTTGCATTAATTCGATTAAAAATCTTTTTTCAATTTTTTAAAAATTAAAAAAAAATTTTTTTTAAAGAAAATAATAAAAAAAAGTCTTGTTTGCAGTTAGCTCACTCATTTAATTGGAGAATGGAAGACCAGATAATCCATTTGCCATTTCCATATAGATAGTTTGTAATCATGTAGCGTATTAAATTATTTAACGTAGCATTAAAATAATCAGTAGAAATAGAAATAATTTTCTTTACTCAAATAAATACGAGGTACGGTAAAGCAAATTGTTTCAACAGTTAATTTCATTTTAAATGACAAACTGTATGACATTATTTTTTTATATTTATATTACATTTTAATATAATATGACATGCTCTGAAATTAGGATAAGCTTCCTGCGGATACCGAAAATCGATTATACTTTCAAATAAAATAGTTTCATTTTCATATTTCTCTATTAATTCAACTTTAAGTTTTGTGAGTGATAATTCGTGTTATTATTTCTCATGTTCTCTGTAAATAAAAAATAATAATAATATTTTTATAATTTACCGTATTTAAGGGCATTAAAAAAGCAAAATTAATTATTTATGATTATTTTTTGAGATTACCATTTGCATGAAATCTAAACATAACATTATTTCATGTTTTTCATGTAAACAGTGGCGAGTTATAATCTCTCTGCGGGATATTAGCACAATTTACTCAATTAAACAATTCGTAAGTAAACAACTTTCGTATAGTTCATTAGCACAAATGCAATTTTGCATCATTACTTGGCAAAATTGTCCAATTGTAACTGAAAGTGAAAAATACGCAATCACTTTAAGACAACTACAACTGTATAACGGTCATTAACCAGTATAAACTTTTTATGTAATTATTTAACTTTCTGCTAATACATTAGGTGAACTGATTCTTAGAATTTGTTACTTACCAGATGAAATATACAGAAGTTTAAACATTTATTGTAATTAAATTTAATTAAATACATTTTCACACTGTTTAAGTAAATTTAAATTAAATTAAAATTAAATACGAAAAAAAAATCAATTTTATACTTAATTCCTGTTATAGTCATTCCTGGATTTGCATAGAAAACATTGTACAATGAGAATTTGGTGTTTGTGTCAGCAATTTATAAAAAAAAAACAAAAAAAAAAACATATTTTGACGTTTTTCTAATAAATACTTTACCACGTAATAGCAAAACCGTGTAAATCAAGGGATGACTTGAATGATGCAAATATATGTTAATTGACATTAAATTTGAATTAGCTCAAAAATTGATGTTAATTTTATATCAATGCAATGCAATGCGATTTTGTTATCACTCATGTTTGAGTAAATTTCTTGCATCACGGGAATCAAACATAAAACGAAAAAACTCAATTATAATTAAATAATTAGGAAAATATCTCACTGATTGGCATTGCTGTTGATGCAGAATAAATTAGGAAAACTTTTGAGAAAGTCAGCAAAAATCTCTGCGGATGATGATCCTAATATTCGATGAAGCGAACCATCAATGGGTGCTGTCAGCAATTCTTGTTTTAAGATGCCTTGATGTGTCCAACCAGGCATTCTTCTCAATGTATCCACGAGGAAAAGCAACACCCGTTGCAGATCCTCATCCATCATCCCGATATGCATCAGATAAACTACTTTCCAATATTGGCTAAAATTAAAAATAAAAAAATTAAATTCAAATTAATTTATTATTAGATGAAATAATTTCAATTGTAAAACTCGTAAAATAAATAAATCAAAATAAATATCACCTTTCAAAATGAAAATTTAACGAACGGAAACCGTTGTATTAGCCATCAAAGCGATTAATACTTATCTGAACTGCTTGAACTTTCAAGTTTATTGTTTGTTACGTAAAAGAAACTCACCATCTAATGCGAATCCGACCGCATTTGAGAATTGATGACGACAACTGACGTAACCTCAAAAACGGCGACATCAACAAAATACATATCTACAAATGAGCGTTACCTGCTGAGCCTTTCATCAGCTCATCTAATTAATTTCACTCAAACCACCGTTAACTCATACAATTTCATGTCCAGAAATAAAATTACTACATCTAAAAAAAGTATGTGATCCAATTATCAGCTGTCAAATGTAAATTCAAGCCACCTTTCGTACTAGATTTAAGCCTATTTTCCCTTCGCTTTCATGTAAACACAACTGACAGGAGAGATGCATTCCGATTTACTCTAACCCTTAACCCGAAATCTAAGCAAAAATAATTTCAAAATTATTTAAATATCAGTACCGATTTTGTTTCGCATCCAAATCAATCAAGCAATCAATTAATACGAATCATTTGATGGAAAAGCAGGACAATTTCGGCATGCTTTGTGATCATCGGCCGCACAATGGTGGTGCGTAGAGATTTGAGTTAGCAGCATCAGGTGGCAGCACTCGCACTGGATAGGCGGAGCCTATTTCCTGAAATGGACAACGATTAGAAAGCCCGTGCGACATTTTGAATCCAGACGAATAGAATATTCCTAATTCTTTAGCTTGGCGTCGTAGGGGAGGGAACAGCTCACGGAACCTATATTTCAAGAACTCACCTTGGAATATTAAGGGTCATATTGGCTAAAAAAAATAAATAAAATTTCAACAAGAAAAATAAATAAAACTTCAATATGTAATGGTTCGTCAAAATTGTGTAAAAACGAAATACCAGAAAATTCTAGAAAAACGAGACTATTCTGGTGTTTCTTGTTTCACATTTTTTTCGCTGACATTATTTTAATGCATAGGGACCAATGAAACTTTAAAACGGTCTTGTACTTTAATAAAACAATCACGTTGTTATTATTTTAAATTTAAATAACATTAATTTCTATAGTATATTAATTAGAAAACTGGTATTTAATTTAGCTATGAAATAAATGTTTTGTTTTTTTATACATCTCATTAATTGTGATATAGATAATAAAATCATGTTTTATAGGGTAGTGTTTTCTATTCTGTATTTCATTGCTGAATGTAGTCATTGAGATAATATATTTATTTTCGAAATTATACAGACTTTCTCATTCGGCTACATCAAAAATTATAAGTGTTAAATCCTATTGCTGGCGAAACAAATCTCTATTCACAAACATTAAGCGAATTTTTATTGGTTATTAACGTCTTCTCGTTTTCGTATGCATCAGAAATCACTCACTAAAATTTTAATCTAGATATCGAAATTGATGAATAGAGTACTCCTACTATCAGTAAATGAAATGTTGCCATCTTTATGTAGCTAACAGTAAACTGATAGTTCCGAATTGTCATCAGTTATCATCGGCCAATGAAAAGTTGGCCATGATAGAGCTCGGATTATACCGGAGCAAACCGAAACACTAATCCGGTTCCTGAAGCCATGGAAAACCTTGTTCTGGTTTATGAAATTATCGAAAACATTGTTCTGGTTGTCATTTTTTTTTTAGTTGCACAATAATTTTGAAATGGCATTTTGGTTTGTGAAACTTTTCATTTCGAACCCTGGACCAGGGGTCAAGTAAATGAAGTGCAGTTGGACATTTACTAAATTTTTTTATACCCAGATGTAGGCAAACATTAGTACACTATGTACAATGTATTAAAATCTAAAAATTCAACCAGGAACTTTATTTATTTTATAATTTCAATTCATTTACATCTGTTCGTATTTTATTGTGATGTATTGGGGCAACCTATATGATTTGCACTAAACACCTTACTATACAGCTGCTCAAATGCATTCGATGTTTGCTGAGTAAAGTTGCAAAGATACAAATGTAAAAGTAGAAATTTTACAAGTATTAAAATGTATAACTGTAGATGTGTAGAAGAACAAGTCGGAAATATAATATTCTTCATATTGCAATTAAAATAAATGAAAATTTTTACTGCAACTTTATTTTCCATTATATTCTACAAATTATTTTCTCATTGCACAGCAATATGTCTAAAGCATCATTTCTTCAGTGCCAGATTAAGACTCTTTGGGGCCCCTAGGCACATTGACTCTGAGGGGCCTTTTTTCAGCTTATTTTATTTTTGTCAGTTCTAATAATTTTATATGATATTGAAGGAGTGGGGACCACCTGAGCTTGGAGCCCCTGGAGCTTGGGAGGCCCCTAGGCACATGCTAACTGTGCCTATTGGATAATCCAGCTCTGTTTCTTGATAATTATTGCAACTTATGCTGGTACATCATATATTCATAGAATTGTATGTTCAATTAACATAATGGCCAATCATGTATGTTCTAGCATCAAACAAACACAAGATAATAATTTTCACATTTAATACTTTAATATTATAAATGCTATTTTAGAATTAGAATTATACTAAGGAGTTACAAAATACAAATGTATAAAACTTTGAATTCCATGCTGAAATTGACCAAAAATAAAATAATGCTTTGACAAATTTTTAATATGTCTGTGCACCGTTTCATCTAAAAATAAAAATTGTATACATAACCACTGAAGGATTCTTTATTAGTGTTTAAAAGAATTTAAACAAAAAAAAGAAAAAGAAAAAGAGGAAATAAATAAAAACCAAGATTATGTTATTGTATCAATATCTTTGTGTTGCAAACTTTATTTTTTTAAAGTGGAAATTGTGCCTGCTACTGGATAAACCATGGAAAAAATTGTTTAGCAAGGTGTTAGCATGAAAATAAAAAAAGAAGAGTCTACAACCTAGCTGTGAGGTACTTCATCAATTTTTCTATGAATATGCATTTTTTTGTTGTGCTTTGGGCTGAATTTGACCATATTCATTACTCACCATCAGATATCGCTTTAGGTTTTTCTAATGAACGAGCAGTGATGGATTAACCATTAAGCAAAATAAGCACCTGCTTAGGGCATCAAAGGAAGGGGGCACCATGGATATTTTTCAAAATCAAATTAGAGCTGGTGCTCGAGATAGTTTGTTAGGGTAGAAGACAATATTGAGTGTGCCTTTCCAAACGTAGAAATTGGCTTTCATATATTTTAAACATTAATGGTCACAAATTGCTCAGTTGTGAGTTCATTTTCTTGGTTGAAGTATATTAAAAATCATCTCAGAACAACTATGCAACGAGGCAGGGTGGATTCCTTATCTCTATTAAGTATAGAAGCAGATGTATTACATAAGATTGTTTTTGAGAATCTAATCAAAGACTGCAATTAAAAAAAATAGAAGAAAACTTTTAAAATATAAATAAAGTGGAAGTATACAAAAATAAACATTGTTTTCAATCTTATTGTGAGTTTTGTTGAATTTTAATAAATAAAATTTTATTTTAATAAATAAAATTTTATTTTATGGTTTATTATTATTTATATTTTGAATTACATATATATGGGGGCACCAAAATTTTTTAAGTGTTTAAGGTCTCTAAGGGTCTTAATATGGCCCTATAAACAAACATAACAGAAATAAGTTGCATTATATGAGTACTGTTTATTTTCACGTAGCATAACATTATTTATGAATTAACAATAACGTTTTTATAGGTTCTGCAAGATAACAATGGTAAGATTTTACAAGAAATAATTGGAAAGTCATCCATATATGGACATATGTGAGCAGACAAAAAATACCTGAATTTATTTACTACAACTAAGTTAATTATTTTGAATGGGATTCTCATTCTTTTGTAGATAATCTTTGGACACTTGCTTGTTTTTTTTGGCTTCTTCTTTATTATTTTAGTTCAATAAGATCTTACATGTACTCAACTACTGGCTTTGGACAACCCAGTTGAGCATTTTATCCCTTGCACTTTTCAACAATCATTCAAATAAAACAATTTTACAACAATGTTTTCTAGGATAACTTTTTGTCCTCTACAACTTTCTAATTGAACGTTTTGCTCTATCTCTAATACAAAAAAAGTTATAACTACAATGAAGTACTTCCAGTGGTTAAAAATTATTTTTATGATTACCATTAAATTCTTCACTCCCTTATTTATATTAGCTTGTTTAAACAGAATTTTGATAACTTTAATCGTTTGCAAATTATTTAACTGGAACACTTATCACTAAACACCCTGTATATTTATTTTTACAAATTTATTAGTTTATTGTTTAAAATATAAAGTAAAAGGTAGCGGAAAAGTAGCGAAAAGTAGCAATAGTGTAGCAAAAAATTTTTTTGTACATGTACTGGTGATAGTAGCAAACTCAAAATTTGAAACTAGCGATAGTGCTAGCATGCTACTTTTAACAAGTAGCATTTTCAACCCTGCTTGCACCCCTTGCATCCAGGCAGCAAATTTCCTTGTGTACCCCTGCATATGTTATAGTTGAATATGAAAGCAAACTGTTTTCAGGTAAAGTTAGGAAGAAAACAGCTACCGGAGCAGTAGTTAATGTATTGCAGAAATGTGGATAAGAATGGAAATAACCCAAGAAGAAAGACAAAATTTTGTATCCATTTAGTGATGTGAAAGAAAAAATTGCAGCACCAAGAAAAGGTTCAAAGTGGGGCTTTTGGTTGGTTAAAAAATTGGACAGCCATTTGAATTATTAAAAATATTACTAAATACCAATCAGTAATTTTATCTGTGATAAGTATAGTAGCTAATTTGTATATGAATAAACAAATAAAAATGTTTGTTCACTTTTACTATCATTTTTTGGCATTTTTTGGCATTTATTACAGGAAAAAAGATGTAAAAATTATTTGTACATTATGAATACTTCAATTTCTTTTTTTTAATATCTCTGGTTAATTTAACTTCTGTTATCATTTGGAATTTATTTTTACTTTATTTTATATGAGGTGGTCAAATTGATGCAAAATCTGTGATAAAATTGACTCATTTTTTCAAAAAGAAAGGGATGATATCCTGATTTTTTTAAAATAATAGATGTCAAAGAACCAGACAATCTCATTGTTTTAAACAAAATTTCATTAACATTGGCCAATTAGTAAAGAAATGGCACAACTTTGAACTTGAAAAGAGGTCAACTATGGAGTTTATAGAAACGTATACCAAATGTACAAAACTAAAATATTAGCAATGTAAAATTGTAAGAATAATAAAGTAGAAGTAAAAAAGCTGAAAACTATAATACTATAAGGTGTAAAAACATTTGTAAAAAATGAGTATTAGTTTAGTAGAAGTAATGCCGTAAAAAGTGTAGTTGGTGGAAGTAATACTTGCAAACTGTAGAAGTGAACACTTATTTTAGTAGAAGTATAGAAATATATATATATAATGGAAGTATAAAGTGCAGACTTGCTGTAAAACTGCTACAAACTTGGGTAGAAGTGTATATGTACATCCAAAAGAATTAGATTAAGTAAAGCGCAGTATATTACACTTCAAAAAACTTACTTCTTCTGAAATATATACAAATAGAAATGGTTTCATTAGCTGAAATCCACATTCGGAATGGAGATGATTATGTGACTTTATATGAACAAAATTCTACACTCTAGATATGTGACAGGACTGGTGTGAAACGTCATAAGGAAATGAGGACACTCGATAATTCCGAAAATAACATAAACCATTTATTTGCTTGCTAAATGGCCGTTTACCTACATTTAGTAATGGGTGCGACTTGCACCAATGCAAAAATACAAAATGGCGAGGGATTATATAAAACTAAAGGAGAGACTCAGCTCTCTCTCTCTCGGAGAGTGGACTCACCCTGCACATAACACTAAAATAATTATGCAGATTAGGATACAATAATGTAAATGTTAAAGTGAGATTGCTTATCATTAAAGTTAACATTATACAAATACTAAGTCACTAACTACTATTATAAACAAGATAAGAAGAATAATCAGACTAAATTAAACTATAATGAAAACAAGTAAAGAACTAAAATAAATCGCGCCGGTCTAGGGGTTACTCGCAGCTCGCGGGCTCACCTGTAATGTCACAAAAT
>JAQFZN010000203.1:0-40637 GCA_034687075.1 Geophilus carpophagus
AGACAATAAAAAAAATAAATGCAATAAATTAAAGTGTAGTGCAAAAACCAATAAAAACATGTTTAGAAGCAGAAAGTTAAAAAAAAATCCCATTAACACTTGTAAATAAAATTCCATTTTCTTCAACCCAGGTTTTTCTAAGAAGCGGAAAAAAATCCAAGTCGTGCCAAAGAATAAATATTTTTAAAAATAAAACATCGAACATGGAAATATAAATAAATAAAAAACGAAATACATTTTTTTCTTAACCTGAGTGTTTTCTACCAAACCCCATATGGAAAAACAACTTTATAAATTTGCTTTCAAGCCAAATGGCACGCGTTACAGCACGTACGAAACAAAAAATATTTCAAAAAATGAAAAAAGACCGAATGTAATGAGAAAGTAAAAAAACGGGAAACTAAAAAAGAAAAAAAAATCAAGATTTAAAGCCAAACCTAAATTACATTTTCTTTTTATGATACTTCATGTAGCACTGTAAAAAAGCATCACAGTATTATTTTTATCATCATTTCTGACAACTTTTTATCATCGTAGACGATCTCATTTTACTTTAAACTCATTTTAAAGATTCAGAAAAGCCATTTCTTTCTTTCCTTATCTTCGTAAAAGCGTCCAAAATTCAATTTCAACTCCTTAAACTCTTTATTAGGTGTAATCAGCACACTTGGTACCGGTGTGTACGTGATCTTAGGTCAAGTTTCCAGAGAATATGCGGGTCCATCCGTGGTTCTATCATACTTATACTCATCAGTTACCACATTTCTTACAGGTAAAACCACTATTAAATTTACTAACTCGACTTTAAACATTAATAATATATAAAGGTCTCTGCTACTCCGAACTGGGTACACGTTTCCCGCGTGCAGGATCAGCGTACGTTTACGCATATGCAACCATGGGAGAATTTGTTGGTTTTCTAATTGGTGATAAACGGCTCATTACCTTGTATTGATGAGACAGTATAGGTGATCGTTTATTTATCGTTTAGGCTGGAATCTCATTCTCGAATTAGCTTTGGGAGCTTCCGTGGCCAGTAAAGCGTGCATTCAATATGTAGACGCGCTATCTAATCATTCACTGAGCAATTGCTTGCAAGATAAAGGTGTGGGCGTGCCATTAGTAGCAGGTGTCAAGCCACTCGACCGATCACTCGATCTTCCTGCCTCAATATTGGTGATCGTGGTTACTATAGCGCTCGTCACTAATATGAAGGTGAGTGTTATCAATGTCTCATTTGTTTCCGCATGTGCCCGAGTTAACACTTGAACCTTTGTGCCATATTTTAAGATCTTGTGCGTCCTTAATAATCTCTTAACATCCCTCGGAGTGCTGCTTCTCGCTGCTCTTATTTCAGTAGGAATAAGTCACACAGACTCTGCAAATTGGACGAAAAGCCCAGGATTTTTCCCAAATGGAATCTCAGGAGTAAGGAGTCTTATCATTTTATTTATTTATTTATTTATTTATTTATATAAAGTGCACTGCAACCTGAATTTTCTATACCATTTACCATTCCATTTAAAATTTTCCGCTGGATTTAATTTTAATATATTTTTATGAAAAAGTTTCCTGATATGTTTTTGCCAAAATGTTCACTGATGCAATTTCTCGTTTTTGTTTTCGTCTGTGCAGAAAAGGCGTAGCATCAACTATGCTGTCAGTAATTGGGGTTAACAATAGAAATGGGTAGGAAAACTGAAGGGGTTGATGGGATTAAACAGCTTAGTCGAGGCTAGGTCTTCTGCACAAACCGCTCCATTTGTTACAATCATTACAAGCTCTCTCTCGCCTTCAGATCATCTGCGCCGCATCCACATCAACGTACTCTTTTATTGGATATGAAATAATGGTAGGAGCAGCTGGTGAAACACAGACATCTCACGGTCAAATTCTTGCCAATGCCAATGTTAGTGCCTTTGTTCTTGGGCTTTTTGTAGCATTTCCAACAGCAGTTTTTCTAACGCTTTTCATTCCATTTTACCAAATAAACGAACAAGCCCCATTACTTCACGCATTCGAATCCCCGGGAATAAACTTTAGTGTTAAATATCTCGTTGTAACGGGAGCTTTCTGTGCACTATTAGGATCCGTAATAGCCGCTTTATTTGCTTTAAGCCGTTTACTACATAAAATGTCTCAAGATGGGCTTCTCTTCGCCGGTTTAAATCGTGTTACAAAGACAGGTGTGCCATGGTCTTCTACCTTAGTAGGAGGAATTTCAGTATCGGCGATCACTTTAATATTGGATCAACATACTTTAGTAGAAATATTAGGTTTTGGAGTATTGATTTCCTCCATATCAGCAGCAGCATCCATTTTAGTCCTTCGTTACGGTGTGCACATGTACATGCTTGATGAACATGACAAATCAACGGAGATTTCACCAATGTGTGCTCCACCATACACGTGGCATTATCTCGACGGTACATGGACTAAAGTAAGTCCTTCAACTTCCTCTCACTCACAGCAAACGGATTTGCGGGAAACTACTCAACTGCTTTCAACGGAAGTATCAGAAGATGTTGTGAATCCTGATAAATCGCCATCTGACGACGAGTCGACTGATGTGTTAAATAAAAGTCAACGTTACGGTGTTAATAGTGTACCGAAACAAATGGCGGTTGAATATATCAACGATGCATTTTCAGTGAGCTTACTTTCGGAACAAATTCCTAAACCTACTCCAACGCCAACATCGAGTCGAAAGTCGGCCATTATCCTCATTGGAATGATCCTCCTTACCGGATTAATTGCTCTTTTTACTCTTTTTCAACCCAAAGTCCAAATTTGGACAGAAGTAATCATAATTTCATCCATTATTCTTATACTAATTTTACTTATATTTCTCCTACGACAACCAAAACATTCCCCTCGTGTTCGTCACAAAGTGCCCTGCATACCTGCTCTTCCAGTCGGTGCAATTTTGTTTCAAATACCGCTTTTAGTTTATCTACCTACAGATGCATGGTTGAGAACATGCGTGTGGACGTTTATGGGTAATGTAGTAATTTATTACCTTCGCACATAATTGCCACTTTATTCTAAATAAATTAATTTTTTGTAGGTTTTGTAATTTATTCTTTGTACAGCGCACGTCATAGTAAAGAAAGAAGTTCTATGGATGATGAAATTTCGTTGGTTAGCAGCAGGATAAAATCAAATCATGAGTCGCTTCAATTAGCTTAATCTTAGGAAAGTGAAATTTAAGGTCAGTAATTTGTAAAATAAAATTAGTAATAATTAATATTATTAATAATGTATTATTATACAAATATAAAATTTGTATTTTATTTATAAAAGTTGATAGATAATAAAAATTTTATTTCTAAGTTATCGTATCAGTATTTACATTATTGATGAGTTGTATTTGCAGAGGGCCAACCGGGGTATGTAAATGCACTTGCTCTTAATCCAACACGGGAAATAAATTATTTTAGTTGCTTTAATTATTCAATGGTGTGCACATAATTTTTAATCGATAGTTTGTTCCTATGAGACTTCTTAATTAGGAAGAAATATGTTATGATTAATATTTATATTTTTATATATTTTAGTAAAAATATATAGTAAACTTAATAACATCCCAATTATAATACACCTATACCTCGCTATGCAGCCACTCTTTATACGGCATTTCGCTATAGTGGCCTTTTTCGATTTATGGCCCACAATTTTCATTAAACGACCAAAAAAAAAAAGCTGTATACACAATGATTAATTATACAACTTTTCGCTTTACGGCCAACTTTTCCATAACATATCTAGGCCGTACAGCAAAGTGTGGGTGTATATTTAACATAAAATTGACTTACCTTGATTAAAGAATAACATCAAATTTTAGTTTTAGTAATTGATCAACAGGTAGCACCACCATTCATATTTCATATTTTCTCTTGAGGTATGTACATTAATTTTCATATGACGATTCACACAATAAATTACATATTATTAATAAGAGACTTTTCTTTAATCACTTAAAGAAAATTGAACGTACCAATCGTTCTTCAAAAGGGTTACAATATTCAATACTACAAATTTACAACTAAACATCAAAAGAAATTTTCAATTTAGATGAGGAGCGAACCAAATCCAATTATCCGAATTAATTACAAACTGCTTAAGAAAAATACAAAAGCAGACACACGAAATGAAGAGTACAGTAGAGCCATGGAAATCACTAATTTTAAATTTCACATACGAGTTTTAAAACGACAACTTTCTCTAGGATCTGCCGAACAAGTTGCTTCACACGGTGGGTCTGGAGGACACTGTGGAATAGTCTGTTGTAATAGGCCCACAAGATTGTAATGAGGATGAGCGGCATTGTATACGCCATAATCAATTACTTGTCCATAGCTGTTATGTGCT
Organism: Geophilus carpophagus; assembly: GCA_034687075.1. NCBI lineage: Eukaryota > Metazoa > Arthropoda > Chilopoda > Geophilomorpha > Geophilidae > Geophilus > Geophilus carpophagus. The sequence continues at coordinate 4,372 of JAQFZN010000203.1, forward strand.
GTCCATGGCTCTTCTCTATTACACGGCATTTCGCATGGTCTTGCTTTTGGTGGTGATTCGTCCGTGCAAGTTGGTGTTGGGCGACCTCTGCAACACTCGTCAACTTTCTCCGGACGTTTTTTGGCTAATTGTATACGTGGACTACATCTTTGCTTCAGCTTTATGAATTAAAATTTTTTTTAATATCAGTAATGCTATATAAATTATTTTAAATTTGCTTAATACTATGTCTTATGTAATTATTGCGTTTAATAATAAATTTAGTAAAATTATTAAAAATAAAATATATCTAACCCAACTTCTTCATTTGAAGTGGTGGGCGATGAGCCTGCAACACACAAAACATAACACGAACACTTAACACATTGTTTCCTGACATACATCCATCATCACAAACGTTAAATCTTTAAATTTAATATTACATTATTTTAATTATTTATTAAGAACTTACTTGATGTGATTGGAAAGCTCCATTAAATGCGGATTGGCAGTTGTTATATGCTATTCCAAATCCACTACCCATCCCAAAATAAATCGGCCAACCTCGACCTTGTTAAAAAAAAAATCAAGTAAAAACACAGAATTTTAACAGGAAAATAATAAAATACTTACGGCCAAAAAGAAATACGGAGAATACTATTCCAAGACCTAAGCCACCCCCTGTAAATTGTTCCAATTTTATACGTTAGGCCTAATATTCATTCGACATATGATAATGGTTTAAATTCAAACTCACCCATTTTTACTATCATATCTGTTATACAACGGTCCCATGTTTGTGCAAATTCTTCTTCGGATCGGAATCGCTGTAGTTTTGGTACTTTCTCAGCCATTTTTATTCTCAAGAGAATTTTTAGCGGTCGGTTAGAATTTAGAAACAATCAAGACTTACAAAGCTACCCAGGCGTGCTCAAGCAATTCTTATATACAGAATTGTTTGAAAATTCATATTATCCTTGCGTTACTATATTTGAATATACAAAATAATAGAAATCAAAAATTTTACATTTACTTTAACATATTACAAATTAGAATATCGTATTCAACGTTTATCTATGTCAAATCTCAGTATGTGATCTTTCTTTCACATTCGAATTATAAAAATAATAAGATTTTCATGAGTATCATAGTTTTGTTTAAGTTTAGTATTTTTTAATTTTTTAATTTGAAAACAAATAAAGAAATGTCTATTATTGCAGTAACAATATTTTGCTCAGATGAGTACATATTACGTCATCTTACAAATTGGAGGCCTTGGTTTATGTATAATGGCGGCCTCTTTTATCATCGTTTGCCAATAGCCACCGTTTGCTAAGTTTTTTTTAAATATATTTTAAAAATGTGAAAAATTATAAAAGATTCAAACATTAGTTTTATACTATTAAAGTTTACGAAAAATGGATTCTATTACTAAAGATTTACTTTACGCTAACTACGGTGAGCTAACTACTTGAGTACTCGCTCGTCGTCTGCTTATCAAAAATCATCTGACACACCCTTTACATTTCCCTTCTAAATAGGTGCGATGGCAAATTCTGAAGCCATGAAAGAAAATGACAACATATCTGATAGTAACAGCGCGATTATTAACGATTTTATGCAAAGACGAAGCAGTACATTAAACACGATATTTGGAAAGGTATAAGTTTTAAATTTTAATTTGATTAAACGTAATCTTTTTACTATATAAAACAGATACGACATTGGGATAACATTGAAAAATATGAATGGATATTTGTAGTGATTGCATTATTAAGTGCCTTTACATCGTTGGGACTAACAATAGAAAGAATGATAACTTTGGATAATAACTCCCCTGATTTTACATTCGCTCTGTTACTTTTTGCTAACATATGTAAGTACATTTGATAAAACTTCCAATATTTTAAACGTAGATATTTACACATTCATGTGTTTTTATCTTTTATAGTATTTTGTGTTTATTACGTACTTAGAGGAATTCTTCAAGAGCGTCCGTTGGAAATATTTGTTTTTATTGTTACAAATTTAATTGTAACTGTGTATGTGATTATTAACTATGCACTTAAAACTAAAGAATCTAGTGACTCTACAGTAAAATTGGTAAGTTTAAACCGACTTATTTGTTTTCAATACTTGACTAAATAAAGAGCCACCTGTAACAAATGTTACAGGTGGTGTTTATTTAACTTCTCTTTGGTACTTTGTATTTCTAATTCGTAATGATCACATTTCAGGTACGGTTGATAGTTACATGTTTATTTGGCTCAATTAACATCGCATTAGGATTTAAATATTTTTTTCAATATTGGAGTTCCAGTAACTACGTGTTTCGAATTACACCTTTACCTAATCTTCAAAGAATTTGTCGAATTTTTTTATGGTGTGAAGGGTTTTTGATGTTTGATATTCAATTTCAAGTAAAGTATATAGAGTAGAAGTAATTTGAATTTTCAAGGTGTGAATCATAAATAATGATTGTAGGTAAGTGTACTCATACTAGTCCTGAAAAATGGTGCAGCATTGTCTTCTAGTGAAAGAGATATTATAATAGTTGGAGTTATTTTTACAGTTCCATGGCTAATCATTGGTTATATTTCTGTAAATAAACATACATGGATACTAAGATTCAATTTTATAAATTTTCTATTTCTATTTTTCAGTTAATAATGGAAAATAAAATTCTGTGTTATATTTTCTGGGCGACAAGTTGGATTTCACCAGGCTACATAGTTTATAAATTCGTCGGCCCAGTAAGTTTATTAAAGTTTACGAAATCTATTTTCTTAATAAATTTTATTCAATTATATCTAGTTTGAATTTGAATTTAATCAATTAAAAATATTGTACTCAGTAACTTTGATCACATGTACACTAGCGCTGATAATCCGAGTCTTACTAGTCATCAGCTCTATTGCAGCGTACATAAACTTCGGAAAGGGTTACCGAGACTTAAGTAAGAATCATTTAATAATATGTGACAGAAACCCTTCCCAACTAATCACTTTCAGTTAAAACATCACTAAAAGGTGCTAGTAGTACTACCAGCCGAGATTCTTACGTTCATTACTCAAGTCCCGATACAGAATATTCCACAATTCGTTTGCGTTGAGGTGATATTCAGTAATAAGCACACGAATCTCTACTAAAATTATAGCACAGTTTTCTATGCACTCTTTGGTGGTGGTTGTTGTCGTAGCAGGCTATCTCAACATTTTAATAATCAAAATGTTACTTTTGTATTTCCGCAGGACATGGTATTTCCGCCACTAATCACGATGCTCAGTCGAAGCCTGATCAGATAGCATAATTTTTTTACTTCAAGCGACAAATTGATAAATAAATTCCTATTCAAAGCTTTAAAATAGATATTTTTTATTGTTATTATTTAAATGACAACTGATTATTATACTCAAAAAAAATAAAAATTATGTATTTTGTTTCTATTGTAACACGTGATTTGAATTTTCTTGATCAAGTATTACCAATACAATTTATGTAGATGACAGTAATTATTGATTTTTGATCACCTAAAACCGACTATCCGAAATAATGTCATCGCCTACTTCTATCACGTGATCTACTTCTATGATGGCCATTGTCTCTTGTTGCAAGCCTATCCTTTCTGGATATTTTATATTTATCATACGATCTTGATCTCGATCTAGAACGATCCCGGTGGTTTCTTTCGCGCGACCTTGACCTGGATTTATAACGTGATCTGGAATCTTTATGGTGGTGATGATGGTGATGGTGTCGGTGGTGACTCTTCTTTGATCCACTTCCACTGGAAGTTGTGTGACGTCCATGCGGTGACCGACTGTAAGATCTGGTCGGAGACCGTGATCGTCTTCGTTTATGAGATGAGTTTGAGGTGCGTTTTATGTCTTTACTGTTTACATGCTCGTGCAACAGTGAACGTGATCTGCTCCGCGATCTCGATCGCGATTTTCTTGTGTCCTTGTAGCTCCTTGGTGGAGTTCTTGCCTTTCGTTTGGGTGATACACTGGTGGAATTGCTTCTACTCGAGCGAGTGCGTCCACTCTTGTTCGAATCTGGTGTCCGACTTCGCTTCTTCACGTGATTTGTTTCTCTATTTCTTGGACTATGTTCTATTTTAACATCGTCCTTAGATCTTTCTTTTTTACCATCAACTGGTGATTTTTCTAGCTTTGGAGTATCTGTTAAAAAATATCAGATTATTAAACTATTTAAAAAATAATAATTTGTCTTACTTTGTCGTGAACTAGGAGAAAAACCAGATCCTTGCGGTGTATTGTTTTCAAAAATTCCCTTTGCTTTCATCTTAGCTTCCAATTGAGCCTTCCTAATGTCGTCAACTACTTTTTCCAATAACTCGCTATCGGCTTTTCGACGTGTACACCATTTCAAAATAGTGTAACTAATAGCATCAACCTCTTGATCTGTAACTCCAAATAACAAGTACCAAGCAGGTCGGTTTGGTAAAGGCACCTGAAAACATAGTTACTCATTAGAACAGAATTACATAATTTTTTCCTTCTTTATTTGCCTTTAACTGACGAGCACTCAAATGTATACAAGCACACGCAACAGCTTCCGGTTGATAACGTAAAAATATATCAGTTCGGAGACTATCATTCATATAATTCCTGCAAAAAACCATTCAAAATATTTTGTTAGCAGCATTTTCATTACCCAAAGCATTGCTATGAGATTCAAACTTGATTTAAGAAAAAACGTTTAGTATTCACTAGAAACATTTGAGAACTTCAACCTACCAGAATCCGTACTCAAATTAAGTGAATACTAGACAGTAAGCACAAAATGCAGTCAGATTACCAGCAGCATAAACAACCACAAATAATTTTAAGTACACCGATTATTATAATTAAATTTCTTCCTTCAGTCTAAGTTAAAAATTTCCCACTTTCGTCTGAAGATTCCATTGATAGTCCTTCTGGAAGTAGAGTGATGCCAGATTAAAACACTCAACCACAACTGACACTTCACTCTTAGTTATAGAAATGTTCCTCCATAACACAACTACTGAAAACAATCCGTTTGTTGTCCTTTTGAACTCAATAGTATATATAAAATTCCTCTTTCTTTCCGAGACCAAAGAAGCGCACAATTGCTTTGAATTCTGCCAATCAGTCGATGTTAGAATGAACAAGTTGAGTCTGAAAAATTGTTGGGACTGGCAAAATATTTTTAAAGAAAAGTTATTCTTCAGTCACTACTAATCATGCATTAACTTGATGGTACTTTCTTTTAAAAAAAAAAGAAAGAAAAAAAAAGAAAACTTCGTACGTAAAATACTCAATCCTTTTAAGACTAAGACTTAAATAATCATTTAGCTTCATTTAAAACAGTTGTCCATGTGCTCACGGTTAAATAGCTGACTGAGTTTCACTCTTTCCTCAACGCCAGATGACATTTTCATCTTAATCTGATGGTGGTCAGATGTTGGTCGATGGAATTTCTTCTCGAATCCATTCGTCCATATCTCATCTCTCCTCGTTGATGCTGCTGGAAACCTTGGCTGCTATTTGTGCTTACTTACCATTCGCCTGCCTTCACCTAATCGCTGTTAGGTGAAAAGCAAAAGAAATTTCAAATTAATAAAATGTATACCAATTTTAGCCTAAAACTGCTTTCATTAAAACTTCTAAAAATTATTAATAATAAAATAAACTGAATAATATTTTCTCATCTTTAAAACTGATTTTTCTCTTTTTAAGTTTTACCTAAGTTTGAAAAATATTCTTTTCCAGTTCCATACTTGATTTACTTCATTTTTTTCTTTTAATTTTAAAAATACAAAAAAACTAATATATAAAATACTATTTAGATACTCACCATGCACTTTGTGATAACTTCTGATTTTTCTCGCTCTCCAACACTTGAAGATACGTCACAATTAACTAAAATTAAAAAATAAAAAATTTACAAAAAAATATAATTCCTAAAAATAAACTTCTGATCATTACTTTATGAGGATGTTTAACATGAACACAGAATCCAAGTTCCTTGAGCACACGTCTCTCAGCTTTGACAACCTGATTTTTAATGTTGACGTAATTCTGGTCTAAGATGAGTGGCTGGATTTGTCTATATTTAAAAGAAATAATTGCATTCAAGAGCACCAAACAAAGTTATCATTTTAAATTCAATTATTAAAATTGAATTAAAATCAAAATGTCCATTTGCAGTTTTTAACCGTTATTTTAACGGCAAAGATAACTCTGAATGTTAAATTTATTTTATACGTGCCCCAACCCGCCACTCAATCCAGACCAAAAATTATTATTTTTTAATTCCCTGGGAGAAAGAAGAAAATAGAAAAAAAAAATTAAATCTAAATTAAAGGCAACCCTATCTGCCCACGCAGTCGGCGCATACAAACCATCCTCAGATGAGATAGTGTTTTACTCAAGCACCCGACTTCGCCAGGCATTTACAAGCTCAAGCTGGCATGTCAGGCAGTAAGTTGGGGCTCTCCTTTGGTCACATGTTGTTGTTGAAACTATAAGTTGCACAAAAAGAAAACATCCAGCGTTATTACTGTTCCATTTCAAGATGCTATAAACCAATTTTAAAAGTTATGTATGTTTGTGTATGCAAAAAATTGTGAGCTTTTCTGTTTTATTTTTATTTTTAATCATCTCAACAACTCTTTGCACCACAACATCCTTGGCAATTGCTGCAAAAGAAATGTTATTTTCAAAATTATATTATGGCAATTAGTTCCCTGGGTAGTTGTTTCATATCTAATTTTTACCTAACTCCTTGAAGAAAAAAAATTCAATACTGCAAATGAACTTTTCAATTCTAAAACATTTATGTTTAGCGTAAGTGATTTTTTTTTTCTCGTTAGTTAATATTTAAAAATTAAAAAAAATGTAACTTCCGATAAAATCACTTACGTAACAACAATCATCATCAAAATAGAAAAATAGGTACCTACCGATTATTTCTAACTTGTTTTATGTGATTGAATACATTTATAACATCTCGAATACGTCGAGGTGCTTCTTCAATTTTAGAAGCTAGGCACACACAGCCCATTGCAACAGTCTGAAACAAAAATAAATAATTAAAACACATTTAAAACAAATTATTTTCCTTTCTAACCTCCATGTTATGTTTAATGAAAGACTTGGAACAGAAGAATCTCTGGAAAAGCACTTGTCCAGTCGCCATTGCAACCTATTAAAACAAAACGACATTAAATTAATAAATTATGTCATTTACAACAACAACACTAAATTTCTTTAAAAAATCATGGTTCTAAAAGCTAACAAAGAAACGGCCGCCATATTGATATAACGTTCCATTTAAAAAGGTTTAAAATCCTCAAGTTTGAGTTGTTTTAGGTTATACATTTCAAGATGTAAATCGTTAACAGCTGTCAAACAAAAGAGAAATTAAGTAATAATACAAATCGTACCTGAGGAAGACGAAGAAAAATACCAGCGGTTTGAATGAGCTCGCAACCCAAGATGCGAAGATCAATTTCGTATTCGAAATCCAATCCATCGGCACACGAGGGAGTTACAGCTAATTTCTCCTCCGGTAACAAGCAATTTTTTAATGTTAAGACAACTTTACCATATGGTTTTTGTACAAATTCCGGCCTCGTAGCATTAGCCATCTTAAGAACATCGAGCGGCAATAATGGCGACGGCATTTCTCGTACAAGAGAATTTCGTAGTAAATGACGTCATCGAAACGATATCACGTCAATAGGGAATTCCAGGAATAAAAGTGACATCTAGTGACTACGCAATACACTTGCAGCTCTTTGAAATTTTTCATTGATGATTGATTACTTTATAAGAAATTTAGAAAATTTTAAGTTAAAAAAGGCTAATTATTTGTTGTGTGTCTAAGCCAATATTTTTGTTAATAAAGTGATATTCTTTACTTTAAATATTTATATTTTTTAAATTTATATTTTTATTTTAACTTATGAGAATAATGTGGAAGAAATCAAATAAAACTAACCAATAATAAAGCCAGCATTTATTGATTACCCTGGTGACAGAATATAAAACCAAATTCTTTTCAAAATGGCTTCCTATGATAATTAAACCGCATTCCTCTCGGTTTCCATCATGCTTTACAACAATGTTCACATGCCCTAGTCAACGATTTTTTTTTACTTCTTTTCCTGTACCGACGATAGATTTAATGTTTATCATGATGTGAAGTTTTAATAACCACAACATTTGCATTAATATTCAATCTTATAAGTATGAACTATTTATTTTTACTGTTGACTTTAATTGGGTTAAGTGCAGCTGCTCCTTATCCATCATACAATGCAAGCTTGAAGAAGCCAGCGCTTAATGCCCAAGATCACTTGGAAGGAGTTAAACTTGAACGAGATGGTCATTTAAATAAAGACTTTCATAAAGAAGTGTTTTTAGGTAAAAGTCATGAAGAAGTTAAGAAACCTGAAATATTATTGACTGAAATTTTTCAAAAGTATGCATTGTTCAATTGTATCTTTTAAAAATTAAAAATATATTTATTTTTGAATTTATATAGAGCTGATGTAGATGGAAATGAAGAATTATCATATGAAGAATTATCGATTTGGATCTCTACTAAAGTTAAAGAACACTTAGATGGAGCTGCTAAAGAAAATATTTTTCTTTTCACTAATGTAGATAAAGATAGAAATGGTAATCACAAATATTTAAATCTTATATCATTTTAGGATTGTCATTTATTTTTCTTTTAAAAATAGGTTTAGTCACTTGGAAAGAATACCATTATGCTTTCATGTTAGATCAAGGATTTGAAGAAAAGTATGCCAGAGATCATGCTGAAAATCATAAAACTTTAGACAGAAAAAGTAAAACTTAATTTAAAAATGATTGTAGTTATATTATTTAAATCTATTTATTTATTTTTAACAGCGAGAGAACAGATTTTATTGGAAGAAGCAGCATTTTCTGAAACTCCACACAGTAATCCAGATGGCCTTAATATTGACGAATTTCTAAGTTTTCGTCATCCTGAGCACAGCCATGTCAGCCTCTTAAATATGGTTCAAGAAATATTCAATAATCTAGGTATTAATTTCTGATTATTGACTACTGAAAATCACACTACAAGAATGATTTTTTTAGATGAAAATGCAGATAATTATTTGAGCATTGACGAATTTGCTACATTTTCTAATGGAGCTCCAGATGCTAAAGAAATGCGAATAAGTGATAGCGTGTGGCAAGAGGAACGGAAACGAGAATTCCGGGAGAATATTGATGTTAATCACGACGGTAAAGTCAGTCGTCAAGAATTATTGGTAATGTAAATAGACATTGACGTTAGAACCTAAGTTAATGCTACAATTTTATTTCTAGTTCTATTCCGATCCACAAAATCCAGCTCACGCAAAATCGGAAGCGAGAAATTTAATTGCTACAGCCGATAAAGATCACAGTGGAACTTTGTCACTAGAAGAAATTTTAGCCAAAAAGGACATTTTTCTTGGCAGTAAGATGATAAACGTGTCGAAAAATTTTCATGATGAGTTTTAAATAAAGTCATTATACATCAGCTTGTTTTGAAGAATCGATCCGAGCATTGTAAATATATTTAATAAACTTAAAAATTTAAATACTCAAAAAAGCTTATATATTTTTTATTAAACTATAAAGGAAATGTGATTCGATGCATCAATATGGGAGGAAGGGCTTTTTTTTATACATAGAATAGTTTTATATTTTAAGGTGCTATTTAATTTGAGTAAGATAAAAGGATTTTAAACTTACAAATTTTCAAATGATTCAGATTGAATTGATATTAAAATCAATACACAGCCATCCTTAAAAATACAATAGTATAATAAATAATCTCCTTACTAAATATAAAAGCGCTTACTGTAATAGAAAGTTTTTTTTAATGAAGAAATAATAGGAGGAAAAAATGAGGCATATCAGCGCATTAATAAATAAACCTAAATGGACTAGATTCAAAGGAAGCAAAATCTGGTGGGTATGATAATACTGATTTCTGCAAATCAAAATGAGACTCAAGTTTCACTTTGTTTTTCTTTTTTCACAATGAAACTCAAACCTGAGATCAGGTCAGGGGGTCAAACACAATTAACCATTTCTTATGCAACAATGAACTTGCATTCCAATATTATTACACATGAATAAAATGTAAAAGTCATTATTTCATAATAGGCCAAAATTTTATATAATATCTTTGTGTTGTTCCTTCAAACAACCTATCCAACCAATTGGGCAAACCGTCCAACAAATTCTCTACAAGTAGCATATTTGGTTTCCCATCCTTAAAAATATGAAAGTGAAAAATTATATAGGAGTTCAGTGAATAAACATTTACATTTTTATTTTGCCAACCTGTATGTGTCTAACAGCTTCTACATCACTTGTTTCACTGTCTGAAGAATCTTCAAAACCAATGAAACTTCCAGCATCTTTCTGCAATTAAAAAATATTAATTTATTAAATAAAATTTAAAAAAATTTTTTATTGAAGATAATTTTACCGGTCCATGCCCTCTGTAATTTTCTTGATGTTTTGCATGATACATACAAAAATAATGACGTAAACCATTGAGAGAAAGGACAGTACCAATACAATTCTTTGGATTAATATTCAAATCACGTGGCTCAGGTAATGTTTGAATAAGAAGTCGTTTGTACCATTCTAAATATTTCTCCAGCATCAGATAACCAAACAGTAAAGTCTTATTCCTAAAAAATTAAATAAACAGCAATTAATCAGTATAAAAGCATCCGTTATCTTGCTCTTACTTCCTGTACGGATAAACAATTTTGTAGTATTTTGAAACTAGCACATCTTTAGAGTCAGCATCTACAAGCAGAAGAATAGTTCGACAGCCAGGTTTTAGAAGTCGAATTAGAGCATTATAAGTTTCCCCTTTTAATTCATGAATTCTTAATACAACATCCGTCGTGCGAGCTTTTGTTGCATCTTTACTAGCATTCCTGTGTAAGAAAAACAAAATATAACAAATAAAACAAAAAAAAAAATTAAAATACTTTTTCGGTGGATATTCTTTTCCTTCAGCCTGATATTGCTTTTTAATAGTTTCTTCTTCCAATTTCCTAAAAATAGAAAACCAAGATAATAATCAAAGAAAATAAATGACGTGATGCGTAATTACGTACACTAAGTAAGACATAATATATCCTCCACCGACTATAAAAGCAACAGTAAAAATAACGCTAATAATTGGAAGTGCCTCTTCACGTGTTATATTATCTTGTAAAAATTCAGCCAGAATAAAAAGTTTCATCAAAATTCGCATGAAGATACTTTGAGCATGTTCATCAACTAATTCTTGTACTACAGCGTCATAAGATAGCTGCTCTTTTGACTGCAAAAGACGTTGAATCGTTGTGCGAAGTGTTTCTTGTGTAGAATTAATTTTGTCTTCATCTATGTTCCAATCAGATTCCAGCCACTCGTACTTCAAATTTTTCAAATCTCGTCTCCAAATAATTACCACGTGCAACGTTGTCACTGCAGGCGAATTTTCTTCTGTAAACAATTTATTTTAATAGTAAAAATCTTTGAAATTTTAATAAAATTATCTGGAAATACCTTGAGTAAGCGCATTCACAAAGCTCTTTTGCTTTTCCTCAAAAATATAAGCAAAATGGACGCGATCTGATTTCGGCGCATAATTTAAGATATATTCTCTCATTGCATTTCGATAAATTTCGTGATCTGGATTGTCAGCTGTTATTAAAATCACACATAAACGCTTCCGAGAACGCGATGACTCGGGAGGGCACAGTTGATCAAACATGGACTAGAAGTAAAATAAAATAAATCGTTGCTATCTATTTCATTAATACAATAACACTTAGCCTACCTGAGATGATAACCTCGGTAAAATTAAAAATTTGTTGGCATTAATTACATCATGCATTGTTGGTGCAGGAATATCTAGCATGCTTAAACTTGCTACTGGCATTCTTGAATTCTCATTAAAAACCAAGAGACTTTCTGAATTTAGACTAACTCCAAATCTGTAAAAAAATTGATTTAATAATAATAATAATAACAACAACAACCGTATTAATAAATTTAATTCAAACTGACCTTATTCTAATAGCTTCACTTTCAGCCAATCCTAGAGTGACGTAACCAGTTGCAACTCTTTCTTTATGATGAAATGCAACGAGATAATAGCGAAGACGAATTGACTCCTGCCGTCCAAAAAATATTATACGAACACGATTATCAGAAATCCAGCCATTTAAAAAATCGTCTATATTGTCATTATTTAGCGAGGTAATTAGTTTGAAGGGAAATTTCTTTTTGCAGAATTCCACTACTTTATTCACACTGATTTGCGATTCCCGAAAATGTATTACTCGTCCATCCAAAACAAAAATTAAGTATGGAAGAGTAGAAATGCCGATTTTCTTGACTAATAGACGTTCGTGTTCTGCGTGAACCGTGGCAATACCCATACCTAAATTCGATTAAACAAGTAATAAATTAATTACATAATGAGATTAATGCACAATTTAATCACCTATTGAATCTAATTCTTCTACAACCCGTTTCCAGACGGGTTCCAATTGCATACACATCAAGCACCAATCAGAATAAAACAAAATTAAATATGGTGTCTTTACGCTATTTGGCAGAATATTGCTGTCATAGGCTCTAAACAATAATAAAAAAATAAACCAATAAGTGAATAATGTAGAACACGTTTATAAAATTTAATATATTTATCCTGGATAAGTAAAACCAAGTCTTCATCAAGTTGTTACTAATTACCATTACATTTTTATAATCAAATAAATTAATGCAATGCAGCATCTGGTATGGGCACATATTACAAAACGTTTTCAGAATTGAGATGCTGCATAATAATAATAATAAAAATGAGAAATGCTTTCTTATTTTCTCACCAATCCAGAATGAATATATCCTTTACTTTTATAGAAACTATTTTCAATTTTTACTTATAAGTTATGGTGTGTTTATGGTAAGCAGACCCTTCATTGAAATTAAAGTTAAAATGAAAGCTATCTCCTTTAAATAGAGAATCAAAAGGTTCAAAACGTCCAAAGTTACTGTAATCTGGTTTCTGTCTAAAATGGGGAGAATTTTCGGTAATTCCATGTTGATCAAAATCTCGCCGCCTTTCAGGATCGGAGAGAAGCTATCAATTACGAGAGATGCGATTAATAATTATTACCAGTGTTCAAATTTATGTCTCAGTAATCTACCTCATAAGCTTCGTTGATTTCAATGAACTTAGTCTCAGCTTCTGCATCTTTATTTTTGTCAGGATGCCTAAATTTACAAGATTTTATCAATTAGTTAATAAAATAACACCAAAGAATCCGCCAAATCAAAATCAATACTAACGCTCACTCACCATTCCTTTACCAATTCCTTGTAAGCTCGCTTAATTTCTTGAGCAGTGGCTGATCTTTTGATCCCCAATGTTTTGTAAGGATTATCCAAACTTAAAATTGGATTTACGGTAATAAATGCAATGAATATGATTAATAAAAGTAACCGTTCCATCGATTTATGATTATTTAATGCTGTAACTGCGCTACCACACCATATCCATTGATGGCAGCGCCCCTCACTGGCTAAATTTAAAATCTTAATATCAAAACGCTTTTGCATTTACCTATTTATTTTATACATTTTAGTTTTACTATGGTAATCCATGGTTTTACTAAATTATATTACTTAAAATTGTATAAAGAATACGTATTAAAAAACTAAATTTTATTATAAAAATTATTTTATTAAGTGTAAATTGTTTGCTTTTACACATTTATGTTTATACGTAAAACAAACAAAAATTTAGGTTATTAAAAGTGTTTAGTAATTTTATCTTCTTTTCACAATACTGAATTTGAAACAAATAATGAATTATGAATATTTTACATGACTTCTCACTATCTTCACATCATCCAACGGTTTATCATTGCCATCTGTTTCAACCCATCCTAGTCTTTGAACAACATTCATGCCACTGCTTACACGACCAAAAATTGTGTGTTTTTTATCTAGCCACTGTGTTGGTGCTAAAGAAATGAAAAACTGACTTCCATTTGTATTTGGCCCTGCATTTGCCATTGATAATATTCCAGCTCCAGTGTGGTGTAGTTCTTCGTTAATTTCATCGTCGAAATGTTTACCATAAATAGAAGCACCTCCACGACCTGTTCCTGTTGGATCTCCACCTTGTATCATAAAATCTTTGATTATTCGATGAAATTTACAACCATTGTAATACCCGCGTCGAGCTAACTCAGCAAAATTTCTGCACGTGTTAGGTGCATGTAGCCAATATAGCTCCACAGTAAAGTCGCCTAACCTAATAATAAAAAAAAGTATTGTTTTTTAAAATATGGACAAATGAATTAGTAAACATAAATATATTTACGTCGTTTCTAAATGGACAAAAGGTGGTTGCCACGACTTGTCTGGAATGCCGGAGGACGACATCTTGTTTCTTTTCTTTCAGGGTTTGGCGCGGGAAATGCAGAGCTGTCTAGTGAGAAAAATAGAAAGCTTCACTCTTTTCATTAAATGAAGTGACATTTAATATTTAATTTAAGCTTATTAACAGATAATACACAAAAAGTGGTAAAGAAAATAAATTGGAGAACAAAAATTTGTGTTTTTAAGAAATTATTATCATTTTTCAAGTTTAAAATTTAAGTATTAAATAAATTTTATTTATGGTATGATTACTCATTTAGATGGTAATTTGAAATTTGGTTTAAACGTTACAGTAATGTGAATACATATCAAGAGTTTTGTCTTTTTAAAAATAAAAATTATTTCCGTATTCTGTATTCTAAGTTTTTTTTTTATGTAACATTCTATGCACGTTTTTAAGTTTTTACTACTCTTTAAAAAGTCATCATCTTAATGTAATTTCCAATTTTATATTTTGAGTCATATTTATATTTGTCCGAAAGTCATTCAAGCACATTGTCTGTTACAATAATGCTAACTATTATTAATATGTGTTTTTGGTGGTTTCCTGTTCAAGTATTAGTGGTTTCCTGCTACGCGTATCAACCTCGCCAACGAGTTCTATGAAGCAGTGCGGAAGAGATCTTCAAAATCCGCACAACTCGGCATGCAAATATTATGGATGTTGCACAGCGTGATTCAGAAACAGTTAATTACTTTTTTATCATTAATTACGTAAGAAAATTTGTTTATTACATATTTTTAGTAATGTTGTTGCATGCTTTTAATTTTTTTTTTATTGGTTATCAATAATTAATTTAAAATTAATTAATTTAATAATTAATAATTGTATTTTTGTTGTGATAAGTGTTTACAATTTTGTGGCTTAAAGCAAAATCAGAATAAATACACAAACTTGGTTTTTCATAAATTATATTTAAAAAACTACAATGATACCCATCATAAATTACAAAATTACAAATTATTTAATAATTTTTTGTAATTTTAAGTCCTTCTCTGTCTAATGTAAAAAAAAAATTACTTACAACTACCTGTAAAATGTCCATTAAAAAGTAAATTAACAAAATACATAAAAAAATAAATAAGTATACTGGTTTGAAATATATACAGCATTATTTTATGTAAATGAATTCGATATAGCTTATAAACATTGACTTATTTCAATTTCACGAATGCATTTTTTACATTTCACATAACAGCACCACTGAAATTTACAATTACAGCGTTCAATTACTCGTTCTTTACGGGTACGAAATCCACGTCCACAGCATAATAGATCACAACCATCCACGCTTTTAGATGTACGATTACAAACACGTCCATGAGTTCCCAGTGATCCAGCATTTGGATCAAATTCACAATAATCCGGACTGTTACTCAAGTAGACCAAATCAGTATCCGTATGCGGTTTAAAAAAAGGATTTAATGGGATCAATTCACGCCGAGGTCCTTTTTTACGATGAGAAACTTCTGTTGCGCCATCAAATTTTTCCTTGAGTACTTGGCCAACCTAAAAATTCAATTTAAAATCATAAAATCCTTACAAAATTTTAATTTTCACTTCCTGAAAGCTTTTTTTTTTTACCTGTCTAAATGTTGGCATCGACCTCCAACAGGTTTTAAGTTCACAAGAACCAGAAACACCGTGGCATTTGCATTCTACGTGAACGTTGTTTTCAAGAATCTTTTAAGCCAAAAAAATAGTATGAGTTTAATGAAGAAAATTAAATTTATGGTTGACTGAAATTGAACAATAACGAAACGGAGGGATGAGGGAGAACTGAAAGATCGGCCTAATGCAGTATAACAAAACCCCATCTATCAGACAGGGGGTGATGAAGGGAAAGCGATGCATATTTAGCAAGGGATAAACAGATAACTTAATGGCTCGCGTAATCGTTCGGTCAATTTTAATTTATAATTAAATTTTATTCAAATTTCAACCCTGTCTAAAAGTAACTTTTCCCTGTATTTTTTACGATCTGTTTGATCACACGTTTGAAACAGTCAACAGATGGCGATTATTAAGTGTTAATTAGCAAAAAAGAAAATGCATTATAATAATTAATAATGATATAAAAAAATTACATAAACTGGATGAATATTGTTTAAATGAGAGTAAGGGGAATTTAGTCATGTGTGAAATGTAATGAGATGAGTGTCGTCGTGATGTAATGTCATCCATTTTTCATGAAATCAGTTTAAGAGAGGGTTCGTCTATTATCATCCCTCCCTTCGCCCTTCATGAGATGCATTCAATTCTTTTGTGTCTTCCCCTCATCCATGATGCCCATGATTGAAGGCAGTTCGTTCTGGCCTTTGACCCCTTTTCCGTCAACAGGAGTTTGTTTGTAACTCAAACCTCGGCACCATCGCCTCATGTGGTTTTTTAATCCATCTATTAAAATTCCAAAAACAGGTCCATTTTGCGGCTTTTAGTCCCAAAGGCAAAGAATGCCGAGCGTTTTAAGCTTCACTTAGCCAAACCAACTCTTAATGTTCGTATTCAATTGATCCTAATCCCTTAAACACATGTTTAGCTTTTCGTACCTGTCTACCGGCTTCATTGTTGTGTAAATTCATGAGAGCGCGAATAGAGGATTTCGATTTCTTCGTGGATGCGCGAATTTCTCTCACATCGACGAAAGCACGTGAAAATGCGGTGCCAAATGCCACGTTGTCTGAACAGCCAGACCATTGGAAACCGTCGTTCGATTTACCACGCACACTTCGATCGCAACCACATTTATCCAATTCACCTGTACTGCACGCTCGGGTTACTGCATGTGCCACACCTGCAGCAGATACTGCGTGCACGAAAGCTGCTTCCCGTGTTCCTACATAAAGTAAATAAACATTTATGTTTGTGTTTATAAATGCAGTATTGATTCACCGAAAAGAAATAACATTTTCCATTAGTGAACTTAATTTTGCAATGACAAAAGATTTCCTGCTACATCATTAAAACGTATACAAGTATAGTGCCATTTAAAATGCATCAACTATAAATCAAAATAAGTAATAAAATTTGTACCTGCAATCAGTTTATGTCTCCACATCCGACCGTCTTGTAAAAGACTGCAGTTCCAACGACGAGTTCGAAACTGAAACTGGCATTCGTCGATTGCTGTAAGAGCTCCATCTCGAACACTGCCCATCACTTCTATGTTCCTCTTACAGATGGCTATTTGGCGACTTATAAGTCCGTACAATCGTTCGCATACATCTTCGTTACTAACTGACGCGATAGATGAAACTCGTGATAAAGCACTGGAATTAAAAAAGATTTTAAAAATAAATTTTAAATAAACATAATTTCCGAATTCATGTGCACTTTGTGAAATGATTTTGGTTTTATTTTATCTCATAATCCTGGCCCACCTTCGTCGTGCGTGGGTGGGGTCAAGTGCACGTGGGTGGTCAAATGTCCAAATGCAGATGGGTGGGCGAAAGGACAAAAGAATTGAGCTGTCAGACAAGCGGAAGTTTAGCTCAGTACTTGAGCTTTTAATTTACAAACCTCATTAAGTCTGTGCAAAGATAATTTCTCAAATGAACCACAAGTGAGAAGAGGATGCAATCAGCTTAACGGGAGTGATTGAAATGCGTGGAATTTGCCAGACACGTCTCTATTCACCCCTTCGTGCACATATGTATACCTCCCCTCTCGATTCCCTCCCCTGTCCCGTCTCACTATCTTTATCGCGACTTTCTATTTTGAAACCTGCCTTTGTCGTATTAACTTCCGAATTAACAAACTAGATAAAGTGAACTCCTCTCATTTCATACATATTGATCAGGAAGAGAGCTTCATGCTCATTTCCATGAAACGTGACAATTGAACAAACAAGAAGTGCCACTTTATGCTCAGTTTATACGTGACATTTCTTCAACCATCTGTCACGTTATGACTTTAATCATTTTCCTGTGTATTTCAATAATAAAAACATATCAAGTTAAATTAATAAAATGTTGTTTTTGTTTATAAAATATAGTACAAGGCGTTATAGATATTTATTATATCAAATTTTTCCATTCTTTTTTTATTATTTGTGATAAGTTAAAACTGACATTGCTTTACATTAAGTGTAAATTCGCAATAATAAGTCTTACAGGAAAATTATTCTTGTTATATTATTCTTTATTATATTTTGCTTTTTTAATAAATTATTTCTGTAAATATGCACTGTAAAAATTGAAAATTCGTTTTATTTCAATTATATACTATTCCGTATATCATTTTAATGTTTTTTTGTTGATATTAAGTATATTTTTATTCATTGTGTGTACCAGCTGGCAATCATTTTAACTTATGTGTATTTAAATTCAATTTTTATCATTATTTTATTACAAAAAATATTTTAAAATTAAGTTTTAGACTCACTTGCAATAAAAATAAAATAAATTATAAATTTCAACCAAATTCCTAAATAGAACTAGAGGGAGAAACTATTGAGTAAATTTTGAGTATTTTAAAAAAAATTAACATCCAGACATATTAATATTTTTCATCAGTTGCAGCTGTTGTTCTGTCAGCTGTCAAAAGGAGTAATCTCCACCTTATAGGGACAGATATTTAAAGCGAGGAGACGTGAACAAGGGCCAGCTGCCGCTGCCCTTTTTCTCATCAACGAAGTTCATCCCATACAAAATTTTTATCCCCTTTCTAGTTTTCCAAGTGAAATACTAGCCCTGATAGAATAGAGATAAATATGATTTAAACTACGGGAGATCCAAGCCCCTTTACTAGCACAGCTCAGTGGGGTGCCTTGTTGAAGCGGGTTAGTTATGATGCGACGTCCAACAGGGAACATCGCCTACTCACCCTTGATGAAGCACAATTTATTATTCTATTTAACCTTCCATCGTCAACCCTCGGAGGAATGTTTAGAAAGGATTCCTACGGAGAGACCACACGTCGGTACCTTTGTAATTGTGCCAAAACAACATTCAGATTAATCGGCCATCATTTCAAGACACTAAGCAGATGTCTAACACATAAAATGGAGCAAAGGTCTATGTCATAAACAGATTATAAATGTATTAAATCACTATTGAAATTTTAACCAAACAATCCATTTATCAAAATAAGCTTTAAATTTTGTGAGAAATAACATTTGTTTAAAATCTAAGTAATTTCATAATATAAATTAACCGGTTTTTGTAAATTTATTTTTAAAATCGACTTGTCTAAGGTTACATTATCCATAAAAAATATGTCCGAATAATGATATATTAAGCCTAGATCTTAAAGTTTATGTAAAACCATAAACTTTTTTCTTTCTAAGTGAATTTTAATAAATGACTTGGTTCTTTGAAAGCTCATTCTAATAAATTTTCAATTTCAACTCCCAACAATCTCATCCGTGACCGTTAAACACTGTGGCTTCTGTGAGAACCCCAAAAAGGATTTTTACTATTTTACTTATGCGCTTAATCCGCTTTTAACTTCAAAAAAACATCACCGCCATTTTTTTTTACCCCACCAACCAACAAAAAAATCGAGATTTCAATTACACATCTAAGCTGGGAAAGGTGGCAAAGTTAATTAACTGGATTTGTCACGTTTTCCTTATGACACTTCCACCTGGTCTTTTCCCGTTGCATTTCTTTTTATAATTTTTCACGCGGATAATTAAATTGCAATTTATCACGAATGTTTGAGCAGAGCTACTATACTCTTGAATATTTATACTCAAATCCTTATCACGTGCATTCAGCTTAAACGATAAATAATAAGCCATCAGCAGGAGACTGCACACAAACAAGACATCCGTACAAATGAATCAAGACAATCTTTTTTCCTTTTTTTCTCTTAACTTCTGCAATGTTATTACCCACCATTCATATGACTGGCGTTGCACGACCCTCAGGCGTTCTCATTACACACAGCAACAATAGTTTATAAGTTACAAATTTTTTAAAAACTGACACTTAATTAACCTTCATTCAAAAGAAATTAACACAAAATCTTACATTGTAAAACATTGAATTGAAAAGAATAAAAAAAAATATCCGCAATGACCAAATATGGGAATTAAATGGACCTCAAGGTACTTACAGCCACTTGATCGCACTTGTGCTTGTTACAAGAAAAAGGAAAAATAAAAGAATCCGTGATAACTCCGGCCGAGGCGTCGGCATGACTGCAAAAGGGGGTGGTTACTCCAAAATCAGGGTACCAGGAGCCAGATGGCTGGCACACAGAGTGGGGGGCGCACGTGGGTGCTTGGCACTGGACTGGGCTTTGATGAACATGGGAGGTTTCGCTTGCCTCAATGCACCAAGGGAAGGGGTAGGGATGAGTGCAGCGTTCTGATTGGTTGTTCATTGCAATCCATTTTTGTAAATGAAGGGCTTACTTGTTTATGCTTTCGTGGCCAATTTCTTTTAAGTATAAACAATTCAAAACTGTATAAAACTTATGAGATGTCATTATGATATAAATAATTTTTTATTTATATATATAATTTATTTTTAATTCTCGGTTTATTTTCGTAAGGTGTAGGAGTCTTTTTTTTAAATCTATTTTATTTGTTTTTGTTTACAGCATGTTAGCTTATTTCCTCGAAGCGTGCTTAATTTACAAACAGAATATTCTCAAGAGATGGCACCTGATTCTTGGCTTGTGTGTATGTTGATGTTGTGTCTTCCTGTTAAGTACTGCCTATCCTTAGCAACTATGTCAACTAATTTAAAAATAGAGTTTCCTGCATACTAGGAAAAGAGAATTCAATTCTGGGAAAACTAGTGGATATAAATAATCAAATACAAGCTAGTGACGCCATAGACTTTTATCAACTGCACTTTAATAGAAAGGTAAATTCTTATCACATAAAGTCTTTAAGTTCATTTGTAGAAAGTAGGTCAGCTTTAATAGACATGATAGATTATGAGTCAATGAATTAAGATTTGGTTTATTTTTAGTTGCTGAGATTTTATATCATCATAATGTCAGGAGGAATCTTTCCACAACTGGATAATCAGGAGAATAATTTCACTCGAAGTCCACTTTTATGTTGTTTGTGTAATGAGTTGTTGAAAGATCCCTGTCTTTTGCAATGTTATCACACATTCTGCTCTGACTGTTTAAAAGGAAGGAATAATGAATCGAAATTAATTTGCCCTTTTTGCGGGTAAATGCACTGGGTTCATTTTCTTTTTTTACTTACTTTTTTTTTTTATTTTTCTATTATAGTAAAAATACCAGCCTCAAAGACAACGCATCACTTCCTCCAACTGATCCGCTTCTGAGTTTCCTTATTGAATCCTCAGTTGAGGAGTGGCCACCATGTTCTAATTGCGATAATGTAAAAAAATTATACTCTAAAAAACCCACAGCTTATCAATTAGTAATCACATGTACATTTGCAGCTGCATACAGCTCTTGATGCTGTGACCATGTTTTATTGCAATACTTGTGGACAAGCTCTGTGTGGGGTTTGCAGAGAAGAAACACATAAAGCTCGCATGTTTAGCAAACATGACATAATACATATGTCTAAACGTACAAAAGATATTTATAAAACATGTGGTACGTTGTGATTTGTAACAGTTAGAATTTTAGTAAAATAAATTTCTTTCTATTTTTAAATATATTAAAAATATACCAGATCAACATGGCGAACCATACATAATGTTTTCTACGTTGAATAAGGCGATGCTGTGTATTAATTGCTTTCGTGATATGAGCATGCAAGTTTAATAAAATTAGAAAAATTTAAATGAGTTTTTAATTAATTTTCTCCGCCACTTTTTAATTTTAGAGAGGGTCGAGCTCATTGTATTGACCTCGAGTCAGCATACAATCAAGGATGCAAAAAATTGGATTCAGCAGTTGTGGTACATCTAATTAGTGAATGAGATTTCTTTCTGAAATTCTATTCATTAATTTTTTTTTGTTTAGTCAATTCGTGATCTGCAATTCTCAGTTCGTGACGGAATAAGCTTATTTCGCGACTTATTAGATGAGCTTAGTCTCAACGCAGAAACAGAAAAAAAATCTATTCACAAATTGTGTCAAAGTTTACAAGATATTATTATAAGTACGAGACAGTCCTTATTAGACGACATTCAAAGGTAAAATAAAATGTTTAATCATTTAAACTATAATCATTTCTGTGTTAGATGTTGAATAAAAATATAGGTAATTTATCGTTCCAGTACTAATAATAATTTTTATCACACTGACTCTTTCAACGTTTCACAGTTATTGATTGAATGTCTCGAATTCTTTGTTAATAATATCGATTTCTGTTTGTCTTTTTTGAAATCAATAATTTAATTGTTCAAGTAAAGTATCAAAACCGACTAGCGCTCGCTGGACCAATAAAGTAATTTAAAACAAATTATACGTACAAGGAAATAACGGTACAATTGATTGGTTCAGATGTTAAAGTGTTCCGACATAGAGTCAAATACAAAAAAATTAGGGAATAAGTCACTTTGATCCACTATACTACTTAACACACCCAAAGTCGTGCATAATTTGTGTCCTTAGATCAGGTTTTTTTTTTGCCTTATGACTTGTCCGTTTGTTGTCATTGCTAGTTTATTGTGATAGAATTTCTTGGCTTTAAATTTTATTCTACCATATAATCATCACTCGTAAATGGGTAACTATCCCACTGCTGTCAAAGTGTCATTGTAGTTGAATTAGAATCCAAATTTACAAAAGGGATGATTACCAGAAATCCTGAATTGACCGGAAATATTCTGGATATTCCGGTTTGAAGATCTTTTACCAGAGTTCCGGTCGGTTTTTTACTTTATCTCTTTTGAAAGAAAATGTTAATAATAACTGTAAAAAATGTTAATAATAACTGTAAACATAAAAAACGAAGGCTGAAATGAAATGTGTCTATCGTTTTCTTCCATTTTCAAAATTTAAATTAAATACTTGATGGTGACGTCATTTTCCATGTTGAGCGAAGGTGTTTAATATTGTGTAGCAGTAATGACGATTTATTTTGCCGGTGTTCCCGTTTAAAAAATAAATTATACGACAAACCTAACAAGTTATCTAAACCAAAAAAATCAAATTTTTCAATACTAAGATGGGAAAACTAGAGCCCTAGACCTAGATGCTATAATAATTTGTGGGGTTATCATACAACTATACAATTTTCTATCATGTGGTGTACTTGTTTTGAGTCCTGTTTTCTGTTTGAAAAATTCACAAAATTGCACAATGAGTACCGTCATCATTGAACATGCAGGGTAACATTGAACAAAAATTGGATTGCATTAAGATATCTACTATTAGAATACGGAAGTAAATATGTAAATGTGCAATTGGTATGCAATGCTGGTAAATCATGAAACCACAACCATTGAATATATGGCGTAAGAAATTTAATATTAACGATTATAGTCATGGCCCCCACAAATGGAGGGCTGACAGGGCTCTAGCCAGGGGCCCCGAGAAGAAGTCCAGTGAAGCAGAAGTACTAAATATAACAGAAGATCAAAAATAACCAAAAACGACCAAAATGACCAAGATGATCAAAATGACCAAAATGATCAAAATGACAAAAATGACCAAAAATGACCAAAAATGACCAAAAATGACCAAAATGATCAAAATGACTAAAATGATCAAAATGACCAAAATGGCCAAAATGATCAAAAATGACCAAAAATGACCAAAATGATCAAAATGACCAAAAATTACCAAAATGATCAAAATGACCAAAAATGACCAAAAATGAACAAAATGACCAAAATGACCAAAATGACCAAAAATGACCAAAATTGTGGGGACAATGACTTTAGCCAGAGACAACGTGAAGTTAAATAATAAAGAGTAGATTAGTTTATTGTAACGTCTTGTTACAGCAAACGTGGAGCGACTTGCTCTTACAAAATCGTTTACAATCACTATTTATACACTCTGTGTAATGAGACATGACATCATTATGATTGACATCTAACAATTATAACAGTCTTGGTGTCTGGCAGGCGCCCGCATGCAGACAATACATTTGTCTAGACATTAATACAATCATAAGGGTTATTATATAAATCTTAACAATCATTATAATCATTACAATCTTAAAATATAATCATCTTATTTTAATCTTAAACATTAGAAATCATAACCGGTATTCTTGAGATACCACAAAAATGACCAAAAAAACAAAACTTACCAAAATAACCAAAATGACCAAAAATGAACCAAAAATGACTATAAAATACAACTGGTCCCACCAGTCATCCTGGCCTGAGGGCCTGCATTAAGATATGGGAGCAATGATTACGGAAATCAAGTAATTATAATAACTTAACAACTTTAATATAACAATTAAAAAATACAAAAATAAATAAATAAATAAATATATCAATAAATATACATGAATATGAGTTAATAGACAATAAGAAAATATATGATCGATTCTTTCATCGGTGTTGATATAAATGCATCACAGTGAGATTATGTTTGGCACAATGACTAATTTTCATGCTTATGGAATAAGCACTACTTCATAAACAGAATTAACGCTTCGATTTATTGTCTGGTCCTGGTCCTGATTGTTCGCCATCTTTCTTTACTAACCGACAGGTTACATTTATTGTTCGCCTCTCTACTTTGTAGCTCTCCACAGAGATTGATGCTACTGGTAAACGAACCTGTAATGAGCAAATAAAATGTAAATAAAATATATTCTCAAAACAAGTAAAAGTAACAAAACAATACAAATATTGTGTTAAAATAGTGTAGGTATTAAAACTTACCAATTCACATTTACGATTACAATCCAATAACGCTGGACGGATGTTCTCTTCTGGTTTACATTCAGCCTCAACGTATTTGCTTGGAAAAAACGTTGGGTCTTCTTTTATGGAAAACTTGCAGTACTCATGAACGTCTTTTGTATCATAATATTCCAAGTCCATGTCACTGTACTCATGGAAATCTTCCGTTGATGGAGTTGGACGTTGTTGACTGATTGAAATAAAAAATGTGACGATGATAACGAAAATGTGAAAAAAATTCATTTTAGTCGTTATGAGTAAAACTTAATAAATGAAATAAGTATGTATACTATGTAAGCTCTAGTATTGTTAGAGAGAAATAGATTTAATGTTCTTTTAATTTTTTTCAACCCATTATATAGTATCGTTTGACTGGAATTCCCTTCACTTTATTTTCCACCTCGTAGACCCTATCAAGTGGCAAAACAAGGGGAAATATCCCGTAAAATCCAAACTCTAAGTTAACCACTCATTTGAGAAAATTCCCTAAGTTCATCTGCGACATGTGATTCATTGCATCTAAAGCGCGTAAGTTCCTCCTGCACTCCAAACAACTCGTTACGTATTAGAGGATAATAAACAAACAAACAATTATAATAAATATAAAAAAACTACAATTTTTATTACATACCAGTAATAAAAGCCGTAAATTGTCATTATAAATAATATTTAATTAATTTAAATTATTTAATGAAACATTTTAAAGTTTTTATATTTAATTACTTTTGATTCATAAAGAGCATTTTCATAATTACCTATAAACGAATTAAGTCATTGGTTTAATAAATAGAACCAGATTAGTAATTAAATAACATTTTCTTTATTGTTACACAGTTATTATTAAAAAAGATTTTATCAGTGCATCTGATATTTAAAATGAGGAAACAGGATTAATAATTGATGTGAAAAAAACTAGTATTACTTAGCCTAAGTGATATTTAATATTAATTTTTTATTTTAAATATTTTATTTTAAATATAATATATTACTCTTTTATAATATAAATATTACATTTTTATAAAATTTCATTTCAAATGTTATTAATTAAAAATAAATTCCTCCACTCCTTATTGTTTTGCGTAGGCGTTGTTAAATGTAAACAACTTTTCCAGCTTGCCTGCTACGCAGAGAACTACATCCTACGCTTGTCTTCGTCAACATTGTAGCCCACTCATAATAAACTACCGTTTCACCGTTTCTTTTCAGCCAATATGACGTAAAGCAGAAATTGTTTTGTAAACAACTAGATAACTTGAAAGCTCTCTTACCGACAATTCAAGTACATCTAATTATTTGCACTACTTTCTCAACTTCCGCTAATAAATATGAGTTTCTACACCTTGGCTATGTGAGTTCAATAAACTTACAAATGCAATATAATTTTATATTTCGTATTTCATATCAAAATAATATTAAATTGTTTTAGACATTAATGGAACGTCTATGTGCTATTGCGCACATGACATCACCTCTAAGACCCACTCGAAGCAGTAAAATTAAAACAAACTTTAAATGTGAATTATCTAGGTAATTCTGATTACGCTTTTTTGTGATAAATTTTTTATTAAATTTGTCCTAATTACTTTTTTTTATCAAAGAAACCTAGACCCACTTATTTCAGAAAAATCAGTACGCAATTTGGAAATTGAAGCAACCCGCAGCGCGGTAATTAATCCAGGAATTTTATCAAAGAAGTAATCATGTTTATTTTCAAACTCGACATGAAAACAAATGTCAGAATTTTTCCTTGCAAATTTTCAGATCTTTCGATAACATATTTTCCCCACCCACTGCCCTTATCGCGTCATGTTCAACTAAAACACCCACATTGACCTCCAGTAATTCCTCAAACAACAATTATGTTCGAAAAGCTGGTATCAATAACAAATTCAAACTTTTAGATCTAAGTGGACGGTTTACAGAACACTGCAAAAACTTTGATGTCAATCGAAGAGTAAGTTTTGAAATATTTATTTTATACATTTTAATTTTATTTACCTTTCACTTATTTGTTATTTATTTTTTAAATTAGGAACTTGAAATGCGATTTACTAAGGTGAAGGACCAGGTGCAAGAACTTCAACGAGACGTCACATTAAGAAAATGCCTTACGAGAAAAGGAAAAGTAAAAAAAAATAAGAAGAAAAAAGTTAGTAGTGTAATTGACAAAAATAAAGAACATCCTGTTTTGTTTATTCAAGGTGGCTGACATTGTAAATGAATGCACAGCATTACAAGAGGATATTGCAAAACAATCTGAAACCCTTGAAAATTTGAAATTTGTATTGGAAAAAGTAATTTTTTTTAGTACATTTTATTTATTTCCTTTATTTTAATTCTAAATTTTATATTTTTATATTTATTAATTTAAAATTGAGGTTTAAATAAAACCTAAAGTTTATGCTTAATTTTTTACTTGTTTAAATAAGAATTGGGAAGAGCAACTGCAGAGAATTGCAGCGGAACAGGACATATACAGCGGTAATTATAAAGTAGCTGCACTATAATTACACATTTTCGTTTATGTAGTCAACAAACCTTAGTTATTCTTTTATTAATGACTTGTTTGCAATTTTATAGCTCAAATCAATGACTTGGAAATCCTTCTGTCTGACAGTAAGTGTTTAGCTACGGTCATCCGCCGATTGGAACCTTTCATTAAGTCAATAACCGCTGTAATTGAAAAGATTTCACCGCGGTAATAAATAAGTAAATATTAAAATGAAAAATGTAAATAAAAAAGCATTTAACATTCCAATTTAAGCCTGAGGAAGAGTTTACATAAGGAAGATAGAAGTGATTGTATACAAGCTTTGCTTGAACAAATCAATACCCTACAACCTGATTCTCAACACAGGTTATTAAATTTTTACTATTTTAATAATTTTAATATTTTACCAACTGACTAATTATTATGCAGAGTGGATGCAATTCAGAGCCAGGAGGAGCAAAGGCAGAGTAAATGTAGTGGGCCTTCACCCTTTGAAGAGTCGCTTATTCAAACAAAAGGTATGTTAAGAACTCCAATGAAAGATGGAATTCCCATCAGGAAAGACATTGATGGCACTCCTTTAAGAGATGGAACAACATCACCAATTCCTGTAGGTAATTACCATGATGTCACCTGTTACAAAACTTATGAAAGAGTAACGAAATTGTATCATCAGGTCGAGTGATGAATGAGAATGAAGCAGCATCGTTAAAGAAAATCAAAGATTAATAAATGTAATCAGTACAAATTTTAATAGAAATCTGTATAAAAATGATATTCAAATAAATTTTTATTTCCTGCAATTTTTTTTATTAATTTTGTATTATTTTTGTGTGGGTTTTAGTTGATATCCTTTTTAAATGTTAATTATTGTAATTTTAAATATAGATTGGTAAATTCAAAGTAAAAACAAGTCTTTACTACGAAATGTAGGAAGCTAATCTAGTATGACGTGCGTGATCACTAGAAGCGCCCTTGAACCATTTTATGCTTGAATCATGCCAAAGTCGTCATTGGACTACGTTTAATCGTCATGTTTAAAACAGCGTACAGATGGCGCCAAAATGCAATCTCTTATTTCGAATAAACAGTATGGCAGCCAACACTCTCATACTTTCTTGTATGTGATCAACCAAATCCTACATCTAATTATATTGTATTGTAAAATGAGTGACCCATCTGCGGACGTTTTAAATGATGTAAGAATGTTTTTCGCTATTTCTTTACTGATCTTTGAGTAGTAATGAAAGTTTTTAATAAATCATAGATAGACGCCTTACTCAGCAAATTAAAACATTTGCCAGGAGGAGCACGTCTAAATGCACTTAACAAGTTGCAAGAATGCTTAGTCGAAATTAATACATCTCAAGAACAAGGGGAAAATGTTATCGTAACTGAAAAGAATGAAAATACCGTTGATACATCAAGCCCCCGGAAGTGAGTTCAAAATTATATTTAGTGGATTACTTACACACCGAATGACTGTTCTTAGTATTAAAATAAATTATTAAATTTTAAATACAGATCACTTAGAAAGGGAAAAGCCGTTCATAAAGAAGGAACATCTAAAGAAGTTTCAACACCTATTTCAGACAGAGTATTTTTACATTTTTAGACTTTTATTTTCTATTTAGTATTAATATTTATTTTCTTTTTTAGTCAAGTACAGATGAAATATCCGATGATGAGCATACGCCAGATAAATGTACCGATGAAAGAAATTCGACTAAATCAAATTCCAAACGTCGTCTTCCATCATTACCCAATTGGTTCAACAATTTCAGCGATGTTCCACAATTTCTTACTGCACAAACTCGGACGAAGAAATCGAAAATTGAACCGAAGTTAACAAAGACATGTACCGTAATTTTAGAACGGAAAGAAATTAAAGATTTACCAGAAATAACACCTGAGTCTGAACAAAAGAAGGATAAAAACAGTGAAACCACCGACTCAAATGTCTTGCAAAACACCACAGTTGATACAAAATTTCGTAGAGGACGTAAGAAAACAACTATTGCAACCGAGACTGAAGATAATGGAAGAACCTGCCAAATTTGTAATCGTACATATATCAATTCATCATATTTACGCATTCATATGCGTAAACACACGGGTGAAAAACCATTCAGTTGCGATATTTGCGAAAGAAAATTTACACAGAAGAGTTCATTATGGGTTCATATGAAACGTCATGAAGGAAAATATGATCATAAATGTACTGAATGCGACTACAAAAGCGTTCTGAAAATTGACTTGATTCGTCACATGCCTAAACATACTGGAGCTAAAGTCTTTATTTGTGAGCAGTGTGGCAAAATGTTCACCACTGACATGCGCCTTAAAGATCACATTCGACACGTTCATGTACGGAACGAAAAACACGTTTGTGATAAATGCGGGTTTTCTACTCATCGAGCAGATAACTTGCGTCGACACATTGCTGTTAAACACAGTGAAGATGAATTATTTAAATGCCCAGTTTGCGGGGACGTGCTGAAACAACGTTGGACATTTATCGTACATTTGAGAAGACATACTGGAGAAAGACCCCACACATGTAAAGAATGCGGTAAAGGGTTTAAGAGTTTATCACAATTAGCTGTCCATCGCAGAACCCATCGTGAAGGCGAGCATGTTTGTCCAGATTGCGATCGCAAATTTAAAACCAAACATCATTTGGTTCGGCATTCTATAATCCACTCTGGACTTAAGCCGTACACATGTTCCTATTGCCCTTACACTTGTAATGTGAAGGGAAATATTAACAAGCACATGAAAGCAGTTCATAAATTAAGCAATTTCAGCTTCAAGACTCAAAACAAGGAACAAGCAGAATCGCAAAATAAATTAACAGACGAACAATCTGCTATTGCTAGAGGACAGCAAGTAACTCAAGAATTTCTTCAACGAATTTCAATGCGAAAAGATGAACAGCTCACAATTGAGGCTTTACAACAACAATTACCGAAACCAAATGATAATCCGGTACCCGAAGAGCCTGTATTATTGTGTAGACGAAATAGGAATGAACCTAAAAAACAAAAAAATTCTGTTTTAAAAATAGATAAGGATTTTCAAATTTCATCTGATCCTCTGTTATCAACTGATGTACTTCAAGATTCAACCATTTTAATTGCGAATAATGAAGTGGTTAAAACAAGTGATACTGATAATAACGATTTGTTATTATTATCGGTTAAACAATGCATTGATGATGATCAAATGGAAATGGTACAAACAATCGATCAGCGCTCGATTGTACAAACTACAATAACGCAGCAGATTGAATCTCAAGATTCATCAAATAATAATAGTAATAATAATAATAACAATGCGCCTATGATATACGTAATTCGTGTTGTACCTTGACATTGCAACTATTTGACAATTCTATTTTGGATGTTTTTCATTATTTCTTTTTTTCTTAACATTAAATTTAGTTAATAAATAAATGTTAACCAAAAAAATTGAAAAAGTTGTTCTTGTGTCATTCACTTTAAATCGCCTTTTAAAGATAAGTTCGCAATTTTTTTATTCATTCAATTAGGTTGTTTACTTGATCTTCAAGCTTTATGCAGAGAGAGATGGGAGAGAGAGGTCAACAAGCAGTTTTGCAACGTATCTTGTGTTAATTGATAGGAGGGGAGTCGGTTGGTCATTGGCTGGCCTCTTGCCAAACACAACCTGTTTGAAGAAGGAGGGTGCAACAAAAAAAATAGTGCCAGGTGAAATGGCACTAGATGCGAGACTCCACATCCATCCTCATCATTCACTTGAGCTTACACCATATCTTGGTGCTTCATAAACGTGTGTTCTTATTCAAACGAGGGATTTGACAACCATTCACTTTTTCGTATAGAAATAAGTAATTATGAAACCAAGTGGTTCATAAATTATCAGGTGAGTAATTAATTTTATTTACATTTAGATTTCTGTTTTATTTAATTTCAAATCTCCAAACAAATTAATATTATTTTCAAATCACACTTTAATAATTGCAAGCAAAATGGCACTTTATTATCTTCTTTAAAAATTACTCATTTTTTGTCACCAAATCATCTTTAATCTATTCGTTTTATAAAAGTAAACCGACTAAACATAAGAAATTTTTTTTTCTTTCTTTTTTTTTAAAATTTGCATGCATATCGCGCAACGCCCTCGAGACGCAAGGCGAGAAGGGAGGTCAAACTTTGTTAACTCACTCGAAACTGAATGGGAAACTTCAATGGTTTTCTCAAACATATCTGCCAAACGCTTTGCCTTTAGGGCATCAACCCAACATTTGGGTAACCCCAGTGTGAGAAACTCTTCCTTCCGTTTGGGAGCAGCGAACGAGCAATAACCCTTTCAGCCCACCGAGGAAGTGAAAGGGGAAAGAAGTGCGTGGGAGCAATCGAAGACAGGAACACAGGTGCACAAAACACCTGCACCATCTGAGAAGGTCAATCCTTTTTAGTGTGCCGCAACTGAACTTGTCCTTTTTTTTATATAATGTTTTTTGAAAAATTATTAAGATTAATCTTTCAACAAAAACTGTTCCCACCAAAAAAATGCACACCTGAGCCTCGGATGGGTCATGGCTAGAGGTCAGAACGTCTGGGTCTCTTTTCTTCTTCACGTCTCTCACCCAACTTCCTTAACAGGAACAAATGACATCATCGAATCAGCAGGTCACTTAGCGCTTGTACGGCGGTTGAGCAAGCAAGAAAAGATTGCATTGCAGCTCTTTTACATGCAAAACATGCACACTGACCTTGACAAGACCCGATTTTAATGGCAGAGGCGCAAGTGTAAAAGAGCTACGCCTCCAGAAAAGAACCAGATGGGAGATGCGTGTATTAGCCAACTTACTCAGTGCTCTTTTACATGTGTTTGATGATAAATAAAACAGTCATAAAAAGAAAAAAAGTATTAATCAGCATAAATATATAAATATAAATAAGATTAAGAAATATTTTTATCTTTTAAAAGGGGCAACTGTAAGTTAAAAAGTGTGTAACACGATCCGTACTTCACTTTAATCTCTGTTCGGTAAATGTAAGCTTTTTTCAAGCATTTGCTACATCTGCAAGGTCAATGCTAAGACGTAACTGGTGACTATAATCGAGTCTATTAAAAGCAAGGACTGCACAAGGGTATAATATTATACATTTCATTTCTCTTGTCTGTGTCGTGCACAATTCAAAGGGGTGAGTCAAGTTGTTGAGTTCATAAGACACGAGAGTTCGATGACATTTTCTTTCACTCATATTTTTTTCGCAATTAAATGCATTGCTGATGCTATCACTCACGCAGATAATCGGTAGGATGTTGTCTTACCTTCTAATCCCTCTTTATACTTGTCTTCAATTAATCTTTTTCTTCTTCTCATACTCAGCTTGTCGGCACAACTCACGTATTTTCTTCTTTTCCTTCTTTTTTTCAATCTTTTTTCCCGAATAATATTTAACCCTTTATCTCCTTTTTTTTTGTAGAATACAATCACGATGAAGTCAGCAATGCTCACTTGTCTGCATTCAACTTGTCTTTTCCTCTTTTTCATTCTCGTCATTCAAGCAGAAGGAAACCTTCCACCGAAAGAGCACAAGGTAACAACGTGATAAAGAATTAATTTTTTTATTTGAAATTAAACAAAAAAAGATAGTCCTTCATTATTCATTCAAGGATCTTATTAGCATGGAAATCTCATAAACATATTTAATTTTTTTGTTTTATTTTTCAGGTGCATAACATAGTTTTGTATCCTGACAAACACTCGTGGTGCAAAGTGACTCCAATCAAACAAGTTATTAGTCATACTGGATGTCAGACAAAGGTATAGTTTGTAGACAAAAAAAGTAATGAAATAAACCTGCTATAATTATAAGCAACTCGAAAGCAGTAATTTAATGTTTTGCTATCTAAAGTACATAGAATAAAGTCAAAATTCGATGAATTTATCTTATAAATTTTAATTTATCTTAAAGTTACTTAGCTTCCAAAAGATGTAAACAAAGCATAAAATTTTAAGATTTTAAGCCTTGTTTGTGTATTTTTGAATGTAAACAAAGTTTTAAATAAACTGCAGTGTGACAATTGTATGAGAATTATAAAATTTTTGCTCTATAATTACAGAATATTGATAACAACGTGTGTGTCGGCACGTGTTTTTCCTTCTCAGTGCCTAAAACAATCCCAGAAACACCTGGTGACAATCAACTCCACTACTGCGACAGCTGTCAATCATCAGACTCCACTTGGATTACAGTAACGAGTCTAATAATAATCGAATTATCAAATTATCACGTTCCAAACGTTTTATAGGTAAGCTTGGATTGTCCAGATGATAGTAATCAGCCTAAAGTGGAAAAATCCGTGGAAATCATAGCAAATTGTTCATGCACGACCTGTAAGGAAAAGCCACCATCTGCACCACGTCTTCCAGATGAGGAAGAGGAAGATTATGAAGAAGATTCAGAAAACCTCAAGCAAATGTATGAAACACTCAAACATGTCGAAAATTTAGGACGTCGAAAAAATTCTGCACTTGCTAACAGACATGGTCACGTGTCAACTAATAAGCATCTTGATCTTCTTAAAGAAGCTGATGACAGCCAAGGGGAAGGAGAAGTCGACGACGAAACCTTGCGTCAGGTCAGAGCACAAATTAAGGCGTTAAATATTAAAGGACCCAGTTTTTAAATAAAAAAGATATGGGGAAAATGGAGGCTAAAAAATTGCATAATAATCATAAATTTTATTTTTATGTTAACCAAGATTTTTTTTTTAGAATGTATTTTTAAAAAATTTAAAAATGTTATTGTAGTTTGTTTTGTTTATATTTTATTCAGTTAATTTTATGTACAGTAAAAGAAAATTCACCGGATGTTATTGATGTATTTCGGACACATTTTCTTGGCTCCAAACTGATGATTGTCTTTTGTTTTAGGCGTACATTTCTGGTCCCCTGTGGAAATCAGTTAAAGAGTTGGTGTCAGCATTTTTTACATTGCTATGACACCTTTACGGTACATCTTTAGTAGGCTCAGGGAAACTTACTTCCCCATTTACTACATCCCGGTGAGAATATTTCTCATTAATTAATTTATTATTGTCGATTTAAATTAATAATAAACTTTAACTGAAATGATTTATATTTTTTTAAAAGATTTTTTCCAAAAAAAAATACTTTTAATGTAAAAATTTAACAAAATGAAAAAATAATTTTAAATTTTTTAATGAAAATTTGTACAATATTATAACAACAATAATAATGAATAACAATTTTATTTGTCTAATGAAAACCACCAGGGGAAGAAAAAAGCTGTAGAGGCTAAAAGAGCCAAGATAAATCTGTAAACTATATTAAAAAGTAAAAGTTATATTATATCAAATATTTTTACATTTTTTTATTTTTCAGTTTACATTTTCTGTGTTGACAATGTTTGACCTGAATGCATTTTCCCACAGTTTTTTTAATACATTACATTGCATAACCCCTTTGCAATTCATCTAAAAAAAGATAAAAAAAGCATGAAAAGTCTGATTTGAATAGACTTTTTTTTCAATCAAACACCTGAAAGTATATAAACATCAAAAAATCTGAATAAATCTTACATCATCATAAATTCTTCGGAAATGATTACAACAATTTTCCTCTTTAAAGTTGTAACCATTGTGATAGGTGTAACTTTCCCCAATCTATTTCACAAAACACTATTACGCGGGAGGTGACAAATCATAATCAACGGAAGAAGCAACCTTGATTTTTGTTTGATAAGCACCCAACAACATTCCTACATAAATATATCCGTTCCTTCGATACCAAGTCAGGATATTGAGTGATGATCGTTAAAAATGTGGATCAAACTCAACGAACAAACGTTTATGTGCATTTTATGATTATAAATCTTTACTGTCAGTTATAAAGAAATCAAACAAACAGGTTTACACAGGTGTGTTCATCTGATGATGACGCCGGAGTGTCTCCCAAGTGAAGGAGAGTAACAGGTTAGTTTTTGTCCACAGAGTTCAAGGTCAAGACTTGGCTAAAGAAAGGGCCACCTACCTTGAGATCCGTCACAGAAGGTCAATCCACTTTGCAGGAAAAAAGCAGTGTATGTCACTCACCTGAGAATCAACAAGAGCTTCAATTTTTAAGGTATGATCATTTACGTATTTAACATATACTTATATTGGGCCATTTTATTCTCAATTAACGTAATGCTGGTTTTCATATTCATACTTGGTAATCCTAGAAAAGCAAAGGAAATAATTAATTTTATTTTTTCAATACTAAGTGAAGTGTAACGTGATAAAATAATTTTTTTATGTTCTAATTATGGAAAACCTGCACTTCATTTGAATTATTATTATCTTTTGTGTCTTTTAAAGTCATGCAGTATATCAAAGTCGACTATTAAACAGGTTTCAAAAAGTGGATTTTCCCAAATGTTTGTCCGTGGATTTTCCCCAATATTTATCCGTGAATTTTTTTTTATCATTTAATCAAAATCTTTCTTATGTTTAAGACTGTTGGTATGTTGTTATCACCTTGTAGCTGTTTTTATGATATA
>JAQFZN010000204.1:0-40607 GCA_034687075.1 Geophilus carpophagus
TTGTTTCCAAAATAGGGTCTATTTGTATTTGTCTATTTTTGTGTTGGTTTTAAATTGATGGCTGCTTTATACTCTATTTGGAAAATTAAAGCGACTTGTTTTGTACATTTCAACTTGTTACAAGTATACATAAACAAAATCCTGCAAATAATCATTTTTTAAATTCAATTTAGTTTATGTTCATTCGCAGTGACGAGAATAATATTTTGAATTTTTTTTCTTATACGCATGAAATCTCTGGTGACATTGAATGTATCTAGTCAGCAATTTTTCTTCTCTACACACGTTCTTTTTCAGAAAAAATGACTACATTTAGGAAAATTGCTGCAGATATATTCAGTACATTTTTTTTGTATGAAAGTAAATAATAAAAAGTTGAGGATTGACATGGGTGGTCTTTTATATGTGTATCTTTCTAAGTTGGCGTTGTTGAATTAGGTGATCCACTTTTAGCCTAGTGACACATGGATCAGAAGGTGATGGCAAGCGTGGCGTATTTTGATTTAAGACTGCGGTTAGATGTAGGAGATAAATTCAGTTCTTGGTCTCTATCAAGAAAAGTGCTGTTACAAGTTTGCCTCGTTTTACCTTGCATGAGTTGTCTGCTATATACGCATGTGCTTTGCTCTCGAACGTGAAGATAAGTTACACGGTGTGGACTCCTTATCAGATAAATGTGGCCGGTTCTTTTCGGTGCTCTTCAAGGATCGCTCTGCCACCAATCGTATTTTCTAGTCGAGATAATAGCACGGTTGCGACTCAAAGTGTATGTAATAAATTATAGCTGCCTTGTAAACCCCTTGCTGGACAAAATTGATAGACGAGCTGTTTCAGTCTTCACTGCGGTGGCATTCGACGCTGTTGAATGTCACACGACTGCGGTAAAGAGACAAGAAGAAGACAAATGCAAGTGGCTAAAGCTTCTCACTTTACTTCGAAAAGTTAAACATGTGCCAACTTGAGAGATCGGACGAATCCGTTTTGTGCACGTCAGGCAAAGCAAATGTTGAAAGAGAAAGTGAAATTTGACCGGTGTCTGCGTGCCAGCGATGGACGTGTGGCGCGTGCTGGAGTTAGTGGATGGTATGGGAGGGAGAGTGTGTAAAAAGCCGCTTTCCTAACTGAGTGCTCTGTGCAATGGGAACATCGAGCGATGCCTTTTGTTTTGCAATGTGCGTTTTCCTTTTCTAACCGAATGACACGAAAATGCTGTCTGCATGCGAGATGACCTTACAATAGCTTAAGACACTAGGGTATCTGTCTGACTGGTTTATGGATGCACCTCTGTGCAAGATGCATACGCTGATGCATTTCAGATGCGCAATTTTATTTTTTTTTTGAAATCTGAAATAGTTGTTGAACTGTGAAAATTTAATCGTGGGTTTCTTGCAAACTAACCAAAGCATTGAAGTGTGCATTCCTTATTTTTCTTTTGTTGTTGACGTTGTTTGGTGATGTTAAGGGTCTTGAAGGAGATGGCATTCGCCCTGGAAATCATCTGTTTTACTTGTCAGAGATTATGTTGCTGTCTTTTTCGCCTAATACGGGACAGGATTCTATAAGACAAATCGAATCTCAAACTCTAGTCAATAAGCAGATGTAGCAGCAGTGGAGAAAAAGATGGAATTGAATGTTGCTATGACAACCAAAGACTTGATTTAAGCTGACGAACACAAGAAAATATTTATAAAAAAATTGTTTTGACATTTTGTATTTTCTGTTGTTTAATGCCGATTAAAAGTATGCGTACCACACAAACAAATTAATCGGATGTTTGTTTGATAGGATTTGGGAAAAGGGAATATGGAGGTAGAATGCATATAATTCTCGTGAAAATTTGATGAACAACCATGCAGTTTATTTGAAACCACAATTTTGCATCTCTGCCGGTTTGAGTTCAGTGGCCATCCATGGAGACCACAAGTTTATATATCATGAACGAGAGATTTATTCCGGGTCAAATTATATTTATTCATGTTAGCTGGGTTTATTAGGCTTTCATTTAGGAATTAATTTGTATAAATAAATGGAAATAATATGATGGTTTCAAGAGATTGAATTCTTTAAAAATAATTTTAATGCAGCATGTCAATATTTGAAAAGGAAATTTGTGTGAATTAATTTATGCAAACGAGAAGATTCTTAGACGACAACGATTCATCGCAGACCTCCTGCTGACAATGGCAACACGAGCGAGAAAAATCGATCGCACTTGCCTGCATGGCAAATGTGCTTTCCAAGAAGACAACATCCTCCTTGAGTTCCAGGCGAAAGAGGCAATCAAAAGACACCAAGCAAAAGCAAGAGCAAAGAGAAGAGAAGAATAAAACCTTTTCGTTTGCTTGTTCAATTAATCTCTCGTTTGCAGACAAACCCAACTCACAACTTTTAATCTTGTTGGCAGACATTTAATTTAGTCGTGTGCGAACAAAATGATAAATGAATATACTCGTATCGGGTCTACCAGGGCTATAGTTAAATCCTATAAACTAAATGACCGCTTACTTTTTCGCTTTGGTACTTTATAAGTGTCAGAAAATAATCCGATTACCTTAATTTTTTTTACAATGATTTTTTTTTAAATTGAAAAAGTTTTTAGTTTTCTTTTTATAAACTTTTTCCAACTTTATAGACAGGAGAGTGTCAGTAAATTAGATATATCAATTCCCCTTGTGCTGTCCATCGCATTTTATTGGTTTGTGCTGATTGTGTTTTTCTTGAATTTCTCTTCGGTCTGAGCGTACGCACTTCCAGTCAGAGAAGGAAATTTGTGGGAGGTGTTGGACAACCAATCTCTACCACCTGCTATCTTAGGATGTGGAGGTGACCCATTGGTATGCGGCTAGCGATCGGCGGTCTGGACATTTGGGCCGCATTGTGTGTGTTCGCCTCCGATCTTTTTCGTTTTCCACGCCTCAACTCGCCCGTCGAGCCGCAAACAAATACCGTGCGTGCCTGCATTTCGTTTTCACCTGTCTTTCTATTGTTTTTTTTTATTACTATTTTTCACACGTTTTTTTATTATTAAACTTTTACAACTCTTAGGATATAACAAATGGATAAATATACTTAACAAATTCCCCTTTTAATTCTTTACTAAATATTTTCTTCATTTCTCATGGAATTCTTATTTGCATCGAAAGAAATTTAAGTAGTGTAACATTATATTTTTTTTCAAGTTGGAATGTGTTTTAGAAAGAAAATCAGTCTTAACTTTTGCATCTGTGTAAATAAGCAAGAAGGAAAAAAGTTCAACTTGGCTTAAAATGAGACGTAGATTAAGGAATGTAGATGAGTCAGTCATTTCGCACATGGGCCTTGAGATTAGGAAGTGAAAGTAAGAGCATCGTCCCCGTCGTCTTTTGGCTCGTTGGGCATTGCGTTAGAAAAATTGAGCGTTAAGGAAGGAAAGACGACTACACTGGGCTCCACTTTGAGCGACGTTAGGATAAAGCATGGAATTTAGTAGAGTAAGAGAATGAGGGGGAAAATGTCGATTTGCATTGGAAGCATTGCCTTCAAACTGTGACTTTTTTGCTATTATGCCATCACTTGGAATTTATAATGAAAAATCTAAAAAAGAGTTTTAACCGTGTGATTTATTTTATATTGTGCAAGAACACAATATGTTTTGCGTTAGCTTTAAACAAGAAAAGTCGATAGAAACAGGAGTGTTAATGGAGCAACTTTTTCTTTTAGTCTTCCATCAGCATCATTAGAAGCTTGTTGGTGTTTGGAGGTCGAGCTTTGAGCTTTCTGTAATTGGTTTACTTGGCCTTTGTTAAAATTAAGATTGTAACTTTAATGGTAAGTTGGGGGTCATTGGGCTATTCTTAATGGCCTTCTTAACGTTCGCGAATGTGTTTACATGTGGGCCATTACTTGCTGACAAGGCAAGAGGTGATTCAACGATGCGTGTGCAGGTAACCATGCATATATATAGGCCTATATACATAAAAGGATTTTTTCCTCATGTGAATATTGTAAAAATTTCTAATTTATACGTGTGAATTTTAAAGGTTAAGAAATTCACAATTCTTCTCATTTCTTTCCTTGTCAACTCCATATTTTTAAAAATAAAATACTTGTTCGAGATTACTCTTTTCAAACGAGGCAAGTGGTCTAGATAAGAGTGAGACTCGTCTTTAAGAGGCTAGTGTGCCTCTTTCATTCCATGTCTCAAGATAATTAAGTGAAGCACGCACTCGTAACATATGTAGCCTCTGGGTCTTTAGAAAAGTGCACAGAGTCATGATAGAGAGATTCTATTCTTGAAATGCTAGAAAATCTTCTCGGAACAAAAATACTCAATGGATTTGGTTTGGTCTCTCTTTCTTTGCCACTTTGCCCCTTCTGCTTCTCGTGTTAGCAGCAGTGTTGTCAATACTGGCAAAGTGCCAAGTAAAAACATGTCGGCCAAATCCTGTACACATTTACTTGAGAAGAGAAAATGCAAGTGAAGTTTTATTTTAATGCCTTTCGTTGCGACGTGCATTTAATGGATGATTCGTGTTATCTTGCCCAAAACGATTCAATTGATGTTTCCGCACAATTGTTTATGAACAACTTAAATTGTATTTACTGGTTTTGGGCGCCTTGCCTCAACCTCCTTGCCAATTTACTTCCATATATTTTCTTTTTTTTTGGATGCGACTGGATTACAACTAAAATAAAAAGAGGGCACACTATTCTCCCCTACCTCATTTTTATCTCTTATAAGTAACAACAATTAAAGTCTTCTAAAGAATCTAAAGAACTATAAAAAGAAATGTTGTGCGCAGCGTCAGCACACTCTAAAATGATTCGAACTGCAAGAAATGAAGTTTGGGCAAGAGGAAAAGATGAAAAACGAAGTGGCCCTTGGCTCGGGGAATATAAGTTGGCGACTCACCGGGGCGCGACCGCTGTAAAATGCATGAGCGGCCGCTGCTGCTGTCGAAGGGAAGAAGACGAGGTCCGTTGTGAACGGATGGAAGAGAAAGCGCCGTCGGCAGACCAATCCATCAGTGTCAGTAATGGGAAAGAAAGAAAGGGGTAGGGGGTTGCTGAATAGATGCATTTGCAGGCATTGCACTAGAGTCACCCCTTATTGGGAGAAAAGGACTTTTCCTTAGAGCTTTGACTCTTTTACTATAGTTGTTGGCAGTGTGCCCGGATGTAACCCCATAACTTCCTAATAGAGCGCGTGTCGGAACACTGCCGGTCGTCGTCCAATAAACAAGAACGGGCTCACGCCTTAATGGAGGCCATAGCAGCTGACAGAGGCCTTGAAGATTCACCACGCCCACGGACAACACCAGTGCCTCAGCACTACTAGGTTGCTTTAGCACAAGTGCTGTGCATTGGCGCATACGAGATGGTCCACGATAGAATGGTCATTGGCCTTCTTTTTTGGCACACTTCTGACCACCAACTTTCATCTTCTGAGAATGACCAAGGTCAATTGAAACTATTGATTTCTGTTTTTTGAGTTACATGAGAAGATTCTTATTCATCAGAATTCAATAAAGAATTTCTATTTTTTCTTTTACAGGATACTTCTGTTTACATTCAATTAATTAAATTGTTATTTTGATGTTATATTATTTTAAATTTTAATTTATTACCCTAATTTAAATTTTTTAAGGACATGTAATGATACAGTTAGTATTTTGATTCATGTGTTTTGCATAGAGTGGATGGATGAAAAGTGATAGACGACGCCATACAGCATTCATCTCCTCTTGTTTCTCTTAGATGCGTCGCCACACTTTCCCGCGGGTGGTGCTGTCACCTTTCATCAACAGCTGTCGCGCGCACATTCATGATTTGCGGCAACAAAAGTTTCCAATTTCCGCGTTGCGCTCCGATTGCTTCGTGCTAATACCCCTGGATTCTCCCTGTATGTGGTGGCCGTCAAAAGAAGGTTTTCCTATGCTTTTGGCAAAGGATGGAATCCATGCGATGAAAGAGTTCCACGCTGAGAGCTTCTGGGTCCCGCTCGGCCCCTCACACGCTTTTTTCTCCTTCTGGCTAATGGCTTCTTACGATTGTAAAGTTATAAGCAGGAAGTTTCGTGAGGGTATAGAACAGAAAAAAAATCTTTGTCACCGTCGGTTTTAGCTTGTTTGTTGCTAGGGACTAGCATTTTATTTCTAAAGTCAAATACAGCTGACAGAACATTTTTGAAAATTTTTTTTTATTATTTTTTAAAAATTTTTTATGTGGTTATTTATTTATATATTCTTTTCTGACTAATTAATAACAAATCCCTTTGAGACATGAATTTTTAAAATTCACTTCTGAATTATGGAGAAAGTGCAACGCCAGCTCTACACCATTTATCCCACAGACTGGTCGTAGATTTATCGACTTGTGATCGGTTTAATTGCGGTCTGCGCTTCTCCACTATGTTCACGTTGTCAGATCAGCCAAGCAAAGAAGAAACTATGTAGTATTAGCGAACCAAAGTGTGAGAACTAACGCCTGTGCAACTCGGTCACGCCTGGCAAGGACTTGAAGAGGTGTCCATCCATTCATCCGTTGGTCTGAAAACGAAAGGGAAACGCTGTGGCTAACATGCATGAACGATTCCCAAAGACTTGGGACCTCGCCATTCAATTAACCTCATCGATAACCTTTGCCGACGGCATGGGACTAAGGGGCAATGGTTGGTGGTAAACTCTTATTGGTTGCACTCAGTGCTTGAAGGAATTTAAATTTGAAATTATTTCTTTAAATTAGTTTGCTGTGGTTTTTATTGCTGAGTGAAATTTGTTTACTCGTTTGAAACACTTTGTCTGATTTGAACAACTCTCTGAGTTTATGTGGACGAAACATAGTAATTGTAAATTCTCAAGATGCTTTCGGTCGGTCGGAATTTCTTTTTATATCTTCTTTTCGTTTCCAGTACCCCCTCAACTTACACCAGACTGCTTTCTGTCGTGCGTGACTAGAGCGATAACTCGCTGAGGCCTCCCTAGCCGATTATCGACGTTCACTCGTCCATTACCTGCTGGCATTGGCCTGTCCAGCCCCGTTATTCGTTTCGATGGGAAAATGGTGTTGGCCTTTCACTTGGCAAGCAACAAGCTTGGAGCGATCAAATCTTCGACATATATACTTTCTAACGCTATATTTTCTTTACACTGACATTTCATCGGGGACTTTTTAAGTTAGTTGGTGAAGTACGTTATTGGCACAATATTGTCATCAGTTTCTCTACCTGCTTTCCAATTCTTGTACTGTCTAATATGAGAATGTCCACAAGAAACTATTAGTAGATAAGAAAAGTAACTTCTTACTTGACCATAGCAAATATTTTTCCGTGGAAAGAAATTACCTTATCAATTTTTAAGGTTGTTGACACCATGGAAAATTTTTTGTCTGTAATCTTATCAATTTTTATTGATCGCTTTGAAATATTTTAAAAAGGTGAAGAAGTAGGTAAAATAAGGGGGAAAAAATCTTAATTGCGTAAGAAGTGTGAGGAGTGCAAAGTTTGAGTGAGTTTTCGACGAGTTTTAAGATTGAGTTGAATTCATCCAATTGCTTTTCTATAATTGGAGACACAGTGGAGCTGTCGTTGTATGGAGACATTTCAACTGACGAACGAGCAATTCCCTTTTCGCTCGTAATCAGTCGGCAGCTGATAAGAACACGTGCGCGCGTGCCTTTTGTCTTTATCGACAACTGAACGGGCAGTCGATAACCTCTTTGAACCCAGAGGTCATGTCCTTGTGTCCTCTC
This sequence comes from Geophilus carpophagus, assembly GCA_034687075.1. Classification (NCBI taxonomy): domain Eukaryota; kingdom Metazoa; phylum Arthropoda; class Chilopoda; order Geophilomorpha; family Geophilidae; genus Geophilus; species Geophilus carpophagus. The sequence continues at coordinate 7,729 of JAQFZN010000204.1, forward strand.
TTTTCATGAACAGCATGGAAAGAGGACACAGCTGTGTAGCATGGAAGAAGTGCAGCAAGAGAAAAGCCGAAAGTAGAGCAACAGTAACCTCACTTTATCACTTGTCTTAGCTACACTTCGGTCGTACACCAAGTTTATTGGAATTATCCTCACACTGTGTGTATCGATTGGACAGGCCAAGTTGAACAGCCTTGGCAATTTAATTAAGATTTTCTAATACCCTCGATTGAATAATGCTGACAGGTTCGCACAAGTTTGGACAAAGGAGACCAAATTTGAAGCGAGCGATGCGGTCTCTTTTCGGCCCATGAATGTGGAATTACGAGACGATAGATATAAAAGCCACTTTTCGCATAGAAAATACATACAGCTTTGTGCAACGAGAGGATTTACTCTCGTTTTCAGATTCTACTCGCTGAGCTCATAAAAGCCTTTCCTCTCACTGAGAAGACATGGAAAAGGGTATTAAGAATGTAAGCAGATAATAGACAGCACTCGAGTTTGATGAAAAGACATAAGAAGAGTAAAGAAGGGTGGAAAAAGTTATGGTTGTTGGTCCGTTAATTTTAAGTCGAGTTATTGCACCTTTGGTCTGGTCCGCCTTTGATTTAAATGCGTGCATCCAATTTACCCAAGCAATGACCACCAGCCTTGAAATGATAAGGATGGATTGGTCGAAGAAAATACAGGAACAGAACGGGGGCAGGAAGGGGGACGATAAGTACTCTTGATTGAAACTGATTCTTTTCGCTCATGCACTAATTAAAGGGTCGGTCCCATTGGGATGGCCAAAAGCATGTACAAATAAATATCGGCACAGAAATAGACGGAATCTTGAAGCTTTGCTTCTTTTGTCAACAAACTTAAAGGCCCGCGTGACCAGCCACCCGGTAAATGATTCACACGCTCGAGCAAGCAGCTGCTGCATCCTCGACCCGCTCTCTTTCCTCATCCAATTCTGCTACTGCTTTTCCATGACGTCATGCCGCTGCTAAAGCCATGGCAACGAAATTTATTATGCTATGTACACACGCGAGAAAGGTAGTTCAGGAGCTGAATAGCGATTAGTTATCATCAAAACTTCTCAAATAGATTTTTAAACGATAACAGAACGTGTTGTCAAGGTTACTAGTGAAAAATAAACAGGTCGATTTATTCTTAGCATGCTTATTTATTTCATTTTCAATAATAACAGTAGTGTCTGTTTAATATATAATATTAACTAATGAAATATTAAAAACGAACAAACATTTTGGTTCGAAAAGCAGCTTTGAAGTTTTTTTTTTAATTTATGATTTTTTTGGGGGATAAAACTTTAATTATTGATGCGAAAAGTTTAAAGATATACTTTTTTTTTGTAAAACCAGCTTCGAGTTATAAAGCTGAAGTTGAGAAATGACGGTTTATATATAAGGGATTGTCAACGGCGTTGGGGCGACAAAACGTTAATCTGTTCAACAGATAGCGCCAGTCAAACGTGAAATTGTTTGTCCATCGCCGGCTTTAAGATCTTCTGTCTTTAGCGCAGTTGAAAAGAAGAAAAAAAACTTGCTTGCGGTTCGTACATGTTATATAGAAAGAATAAAAAAATGGAGTAAGATGAACAGAAGCAAGGCACAAAATCCCTCAGTAACTTGGAAGATCCCTTTCGCAAGTCCTTTCGTAATTAGTTATTAGAGAGTGAGGTGTGAAGTGCTTTGAGGATGCAGTAAACTTAGCAGAAGAAAATGAGTCGCCAGCCACATCGAGTGCATGCGCATGCTTATTGAACGTGATTCTACCTGGAGGCAACATCTGGTGGTAGTTGGCAGGCTTCGTTAATTCACTGATGGACTTGCTGCTCGGATGAGAATTGCTTGTTAGATGGCACTTTTCGATCGTGCTGGAAAATTGCTGGCAGCAGTGCTTGGTAGAATCTAACATAGCAGTGCAGCAGCTTTTCTAAAAAAGCTCCTATAGACCTTCACTTCTTATCATCGCTCAATCTTGAGAATAGCCAATTGTGCTCTTGATGGTGCAACTCGAGTCCAATGTCGTTTGCACAGTGCCATTACAGAATAAAAATCTTCAGGACTTTTTGCGAGATTAGAAAAAGAGATCTTCGAACAAAGAATTTACAATTGTCCAATACACTTACCTATCCACTGACATGTTTAAACGCTGTTCTTGTTTTAAGAGTGTAAAATAAATTTGGTGAAACTTGAAAAGAACCGTTTACCTTTAAAACAATTAAAGTTTGCAGTTACCAAAGAGACTCTTGTCGGAGACACTAAGTGATGATTGCAGCCAGTAAATCTTTTTTGTAGCTTTGAAGTGTGAGCGAGTTGAGACACAAGGATCAAGTTATTTTCTCTTTTCTCTATAAAATGGATTAGCTGACGACTGTAAAGTTTGAGTGAAGTTGAGAAAATTCGCTTTTTTTGTTGACTTGTTAGTTGGAAAGGAAAGAAAATCTCCACGCTTTTCTTAATTACCCCATACAACTCTTTTTGGCCTCTTTTTATTTATTTTTTTTCGCATTATTTTATTTTTTTTACTTTTTAAATCCCATTTTTTTAAAATTTGTCTTTTGTTAGTTGTGAAAGAAAAATAAATACAAAAAAAATAAAACATTAAGTTGGATTTTTATTTCTTCTGCAGAGACTCCGCAAAGATCTAACTTTGCTGTAATGATCTTTATTAAACTGGAAATTCACAACCGGAATCTCAAACGATTTTTTTTCCATTCTTCTCCCTTGTGGCAATCTTATAGCGGAACCCATGAGAAGGTCGCATTTCTTGTGCTTCCGTTGCTTTGCCAACATCATCGTTGCTACCAGAGCACATTTTGATAGCAATTTCGAAAACGATTCAATCCAGTATACCATCAGACTTATTAGGAAAGTTTAATACTAGGTTGGGTTCTAAAAAGAAAAAGAAATGGCGAGTCTTAAAAAATAATAGCATTTTTTTTTCAATGATGCATTGAAATTCTCATATGAAAATCCTAGATCATCATCATTTACAAAGTTTTTTTCTCCTTTATTTTTTTCTTAACTTTAAAAAAAACTTTTCTTTATTCTTTCTTCCTGCAATTTAAAAAACTTATCCTTTAAGACAGTTTATCACAATACAAAAGAGATGTTTAGTGATAGACAGGAACGATTCTATTCCTAGTAGTCTGCCAATTAATCTCATGTGATTAGTTTCCTTGCTGGTATTAATTAATCCAGTCACTCAGCAGTGGTCCATTGCTAGGTATATTCCCAATTATCCTCTTTGACATTGCATGGCCCGTCGTTTGTCGGAAAGCATGCGAAGAATGATTAATTGACCTCAATTCTTTTTATCTTCCTTCCTGCTCTAAAGGTGACATGATCCATACGTCAGCGAATAATTTAAACTCCATTAGTAATAACACTTGTTGACATTTCATATCCCGTATGAATGAGAGAGTTTTGTTTTTATGGTGTACTATTAAAGTCATTTCGGTACATTTTCTTTCTCGTTTTACAGCGTTATCAGCTGCTTTCTATAGTGGATAAACTTCCTTTCCTACGACCTTGTTATCAGCTCGGCGAATAAGCAGGAAAAAAGCTTTTCCATTGAAAGCATATACTGCCGCATTCTTCTATTTTCATCTTTTTTCGCTTTGCACTGTGATTCAAAGTGTATAGCTGCGTTCACTATGGTGTGAGAGCTTTAACTTGCACCAGTTTTGCAAAACATATTTTGCCGGAAAATCTCGTTTGAGCATCCGCAGTGAAGTTACAAATGAGAGATTTAATGGGTAAACAAAAATTCTAGTTATTTTTATATTCGACATTAATTTTTATTACTAAAATTTTTGCTCCATTGAAATGATGTTTTGATTGAACAATTTGAATTGTTAACTATTCAATGAGAAATTTGATTCATAAAAAAAAATAGGTAATGAAAAAAATGTGAAAATATTTTCACTTACTCATTATAAAAAGCATTAAATTTCTCTATTTTATAAAAATACTTCACGGTTCTTAAATTACGTATCACGTTGCATAACACAATCACTTTAAAAGCTTCTCACGTGCGATGCTAATTTACTCTGCATTATGAATCACCTTAAAGAAAATGAGGGAAATTTTCAATTTTCGATTTTCTCAACTTACAAGCTAATGGTTTGTTTCTTTGTGCGAGTGAATTTTCAGTCTGTTTATAAAACCTTTAAAATACTACACAATAATTTTCCATCTGCAAAACATTATAAATATTCGCAAAATTTTTAACTTTTAATTTCTGTAATTAATTATTATCTTTACTCACTTAAAACTCGAATCCAATTTTATGCTTTGTTGAATAAATTTTTGCTTCTACACCAGTCGTAAAACCATCATTTAGAAAATAGAAAACTAGCTACATTAGCGTTGGTTTGTCTGCTTAATGTTGCAAGTGATGATACTTAAAACTTTTTTTTTCTTTTTCTAAGCATAGTATAGCTTTGTGCTCGGTTGAGTCGAAATAGCAGTCATTCGTCTTTTGTCGCGGTCAGTCATCAGTGGAAGCCAATGTAGCGCAACCTTTGGGCATCTCGCCGAGTAAACAAAACTACCGTCCATGTTTATCTTGGCATTGCTGCGTTGGTTGAGTTGGGGGGAGTTATTCCCTTGCCTGCAACGTCTTCTCATCTCTTTTTTCTTATCCTTTTTTACCTCTCATTGGGTGAGGTCAGTGGCTTTCCCTGCGTGGCGTCGAAAATTCATCACGTTTACCAAGATGAGCGCTAAAGTCCAACTGTCTGTGGAACCCGTGATGTGATTCTTTTCCATTCTGCTCTCAACAGGGGATTTAACCGCGAAATGAGTCTGCACCAAAAGCAAGGCACAATGAATGTGCTACTGCTAACTCCTGCTCATAATTCGTGTGCTTTTAATCACCTCATAAACTTCCCGTTCAATTGTTTCGTTGAAATATTTGTTCAAATTGGTACTGGGGTAAATTAGATAAAAACAAATAAACAAAGTAGAATCTGTACCATTAAGCCACTGTCATCTTTAATCTATGTCTTAAAACCGGGTAATTTTATATAATTAAATTTTCTTTTCGAGAGCACATAAAGAGAAAAGTTCTTTCGCAATGGCTTTTCTTTTTTTCAAAAAACTTTATTCTAACCCGTCCTTTGTCCGCCCATCTAATACTTTAAACTTTTTTCTCGATGTGTATGTTTGGATGGATGGTGGGTCATTTTCTCAGTTTGATGTCGGCCCTCTTTCTCTCTTTCCTTTTACTTTATGGTGGAAAAGTAACTTGGACTGCGGGGCAGGAGACGTGCTCTGTGCAAACAACGCTAAGAAAACCATCAGCTCAGCGTCATCTCAGTAGTAGTCCAACATTATCAATCTCTTCTTGTCTGATGCCTTTTCCCATCCACACGCTAGATTAAAGCACTTTTAGTGATAACCGACTCTGATAAGTTGTCGTTTGCTTAATCGCTTTTTTACTTCTTGTTACGTGCCACTGTCAGTCATGGCGACTTTCATTTTATAGATCTCTTTAGTTCTTTACTAACAAGTACTAAAAAAAAAACTAAAAAAAGTAGATTCCTTATTTTGTTGAAGACATAACTCCCAAAGAGAGTTTTTTTATGACCGTCAATGATTTAGGTTGCCATCGTGATTTGATTACAGAACGACGAGGGTGCTGTGAGCCAATTTTGCTTTCATGCTTGTTGGCTTGTGGGAAGTTGTTATTACTCAGGGTGGCGGGTTCCATCACTCTGATGCTGAAGCCTAAGAACAAGAAGTTCGCTTCTGTCGTCGTTAATTGGATGAGGACAACAACATTTTTTATTTGCTTCACAGTTTTCTCTTTTTGCTTCAACATCACTATTTTTCTTCTTTCTTTTGAATAGTTACCGACGGCCATTATGTGGGTTGCTATTGACAACCTGAGCACAAGTTTCATCTATTCTATATTCTTTTTCCATCATTTTGTTTTGGTTTCAGGGGGAGTGAAGAGAAAAATAGCCTGCACTGCTGCAATTTATTGATTTAAAAGATAATCAATAATTTTTTTGATTTGTTTTTTATTCATTTAAGTTTATATGTATATAGAAAAAAAACTTATTTGAAATTAAGTCATGCTCATTGATCTCATCTAAAAAAAATAGCTAAATAAACTTTTTATTTGGTTTTCTGTGTTTAAAAAAATTGGTCATATTACTTTTGGTTTCATTTCTCAATTTGTTTTTCCGTGACAACTAGACTTGTGCTTGATAACCTTCTCTTCCTCTTTTGTTCCTTATGAAGACATGGAGGACAGATGGCGCAACTTGTGCCGTGATTTATGGAAAAATCAATGTGCACTCGCATCCTCCTTCTCCACGCGGGTGTTTTTAAAAGGTTTTGAAACCAGGGAATAAGTTATAAAAAAAGAGTGGTGTTTTTCTTAGTGAAAATTTTAAGCTGAATAAATATTCCAAACATTTAAGAAGAAAAAAACATAGCAAAAAATAATAAAATAAAAAACAAAAAAAATCTTGTTTTTGCTCGACGGTTGATTTGTTTACAACAGAAAAAGTTGGAGATTGAAGTGGTGTTTTAACATCAATAAATTTTTTTCTTTACCTTTCAATATTTTATTCCATCACTTAAAGTTGTTTTTGTTATTTTTAGGCAGGTCATGTTTGTGGAGACGACAAAGATTTAGTAGATGGAAGGCCCACTGGAGCAGTGCGGGTGTCGTTCGGCTACATGTCTACAAAAGATGATGCGGATAAACTACTTCAAATCATCAGCATGTGTTTTGTTGAAAAATCTGTTGATTGCGAAACGAGTGTCAAATTAAAGAATAGAATTAAACCTATAAAAATGACTTCGTACTCATGCAGATGCCGTCCCAACATATTTGGTTACGATAATTGTCGAAAGAATCATTTGACAAACATCTTTATTTATCCTGTGAAGTCTTGCGGTGCGTTCGAAGTGAGTCATGAAGTTTAATATTTCAAATTTTTCATGACAATGCAGTCTTTGTTGCCCTTTTAATAAAAAAAGAAAATTGGCATTGTATAGCTTAGATAAGTATTTTTGTTTCAATCATTTTTTAATTATCATTTTGTTTTTCAAATAATTCAAAACTAATTTCCATCATATTTTAAATCAAAACACATCAACTTCTAGACAAAGACGTTGGCTAAGTTTTTGTTAAAAGTTTTCATATATTTCAAACAGTGCACGTTCTTAAAGATTAAAGTTGAAAAATTGGCTTTGACAGCATTTTGTAACGCCTTTCTTTCCAGCTGCTTATTTGCCATCGGAATTGACGATAATTGAAGTAACGAGTGTCGTTTTACTGCAGGTGTCTTCATGGACGATTGGCGAACGAGGCCTTCTTTACGACCGGGAATGGGTTGCAGTCAATGCAAATGGTGTGAGTCTTACTCAAAAAAGAGAACCCAGACTTTGTCTCATTCGACCAGAAATAGATTTAGAAAACAGATTGCTACATTTGCGTTTTAAAGGTAAAAATACTGTAATTAAGGAAGTTAGAATTGTTTAATTATTGCTCTTGTTTATAAATTGAAAAAGAACATTTCTCTATTCTATTAAAATAATTTCCTTATTTGTCTATAACTAAAATTAAAATTATTAGAATTCATTTATCAAATATTTAAATTTATAGATGTTTTTGTCATGAATTTATTCCTGATAAAAGCAAGGTCAAAAAATTTCATAATCTTGAATTTTAATAGTGTAAATAGAAATTTATTGCTTTAAATGTAGATAAAATTAATTACATTTTTAAGTGCATCTTGTTTATTTTGCGATAAGACTGTTGGTTTGGTTGATTGAGGTAATGATTTGAATTTTTTTTTACATTTCTTGTTTTTTTTTAATTTTATTGGCGGTTAATTTGAATTGGGTCATGCGTTGTTGGTAGGTTAATTTGCTTCTCTCATCAACGAATTTCGCGTGGCTGCATCTGGTTTTCTGATGTTTTCCAGACTTAGCTGCAGCTTCGCATTACATTCGCTTGCTGGAATTAGGCGCTCAGAGCTATTTTCATGTCGTTTCATGTCAACGCAATCATTAGCCATGCATAAAGAAGCGAGGAAAGAAATGGAGGCTCAAAAAATTTCTTTTAGTATTGTGTATTTTTATAGGCTCATCTAGGCAGTGGATAAAAAATAAAAAATACAGGTCGTTACAACAAATAAGTAACAAATAGAAAAAAAATTATTTGTTCCATTGCGTTTATTTATTTCTATGCCATAAAGTTCTAGATGAAATTTTGAGTTTCCGCACTATTTTGAAGTAGAAAAAAACATAAAAATAAAAAATCCAGTACTTGGACTTTAGAATTCACATTCAGAATGATGTCCTATAATTCTCTTAATGTTGTTATTTTGTAAGAAGACATCCATAATCTGCTGAGAGCTCAATCGTACTTATCGTCTGATGGCTTTGCGGTTTCAGTTCTGGCCATTCTTTCTTTTTCTTTCTTTTTCTTTACTTTAGTCGTTGTATTGGCATTTGTTCTGCAGTGCTTGTAGAAGGACGTAATGTCATCTGAAGAATGGAAAAAAGATAAAAACAACGGCAATAACATTTTTTCTAATGTTTTTATTTATACATTTTAGTTTTTTTTTTTAAACTGACATAATGATTACTTTCTTTTTATTTTTGCCAGATTTCGACTCCATTTCTGTTTCCTTAGATGTAACTGAAAATCACTTGACCAATATCCGGCGATGTAACTCCAAAGTTTGTGGGGACAGGTAATTTTATATTATTTATTCTTCGACTTTCTGAAAATACTAAAGTTTTTCCCCATTTATTTATAATTATCTGTTGCTTGTCACAAACCGTTAAATTATTGCTGGTTGATTATTTTTGCTTGATACTAATGGCTCTGCTGTGTATTGGTAAATTCCTGGTCAATCCATCGTCCATTACAGTGTTGTGAGTGCCTAGGCTCATAAATGAGGCTTTTCTCTCAGCTAATGTTTGTTCGCAATGACTTTCACCGTGTTATTTCATCTCGAGCCTAACATAAGAATGTTGCGGCTTCACTTGGCTCTCTACTACTGCGATTCCCTGATGAGCCACTTGAACCCAGAGCGAGAGCATCGAGTAATTATTTTCCATCTCTTCTTCCGTTTTTGTGACAATCAGAAAAAGGAAGTGGATGGGAGCACTAAAAGTTGATGATCTTATAACTTGGCTGTTTTTTTTTTCTTTATTTGAAAAGCGCAGACAGTTTTTTAAAATAAAATTTGATAATTAGTTATTACAAGTTTTTTCTTCTTTAAATAAAAGAAATAAAAATTGATTCCATCTATTTCTTCTCATTGCATTATAAAGCATTTTATTACTTTTTGATATTAAATCTTCAATCAAACAATCAAATATATAAAAATTAATATTTATATTCTGAGAACATTTTTGTAGAGAAAAGAAGTTAAGTTCACAGCTAGAAGCGATTTACTGATCCATGAGTTTGAGTCGATTCTCATTCGTATTAATGTAGTCTTCTATATTGAATTAGATGTTGGAGAATCGTCTTCTAGATATTTTCCTGGACATGTGACAAACCAACGAGATAGAAACGTGTTTCTTGAAATGAACCGTATCTTTTTGATTATTCGTCCGATGCAGAAAGTCGATTAGAAAGTTGTGGGTAGAGCGTTAGTACGTTTTGGATGAGTGCCAGGTGGGCAGTCAGACGTCGTCTTCGGTCCACTTTCATTTATGACAAGACTGAGTGCAGGCAAAGTCTTGAAACACGTTTGACGTTTAGTATGGAATTTTCCAGGATTTATGCTGAGATTAGAGTCGCCAACGGGCTGTCGTTGCTCTGCCTTTCAAAGAAGAGAGCGTTGCATTTTCTCGTGTTTGAGTGTCCCCTGGAGCGATCAAGTCCCTTTGCCTTCACTACATCCTCCACCTCATTTCTGCATATACCGCAGGGCCCTTTGCGGCTGGGCTAGAGCTGAGCTTTCCCAATTTGCATGATGCGAGAGACTTTGGGGTCCATGCGCAGGAAGCAGCTTTCTTCCCTCCAGTTATTAAATTACGGTTAGAACATAATAGAGTTGTAAAGATCCCTGAGCAGCGGCATGAAGAGGAAACGTGATCTCGGGAACAGCGAGCGCGGCAACTGCCTTTTGCACAATAGTGCGCCATAACTAATGATTATCAACGTTAAGCCAGAGGCACTGATATGGGCGAGGTCGCAGTCGACGATCGACTCCGCTTAAAACTGCAAGAAAACTTTTTCCTACACACACACACACATATATATATAATATATATATATATATGTATATAATTTTTATTTTATTTTACACAAAGAAGAAAAAAATTGAAAGAGAAAAGAAGAAAAATGGCCGGAAGATATCTTGAAGAGACTTTTGTTTTTTGTGAGGGATTTAATCTCGTGGTTTTGGTTTTCAAAAAAAAAATAGAAAAGAGTATTTTGGCATTTCAGCTTGAAGAATACTGATGGCGAGTGCATCATGAAAGTGAGATGATAGTATAGAAAAGAGGATGATGGAGGGTTGGGGTTTGTCGACTGCTCCGGGTGAACTCGAGGCCATGTTTTGTTGGTGTCATCGGCTCGTTTCTGCGATAAAGATCAATGGATATCGTCTTTGCAATCACCTCTGTGCAGGTTTTTACATGGTTCAACTCGATGCCTCTTCTTTCGTTGCCATCATTGCTGTTGTTGTTGTTGAGATGTGAAAAGTGAATGACCAAACATTGATTGACTCGTATTCATTTGATAAAAGATGCACGAGTTAAATATTTATGTTTTTAGGAGAAAGTGTTTCATTCTCATTTGATCAACATGAGATATTATTCTCGAGGGATATTAAATGACAAACTAGAGTTGAGAACAAACTAATAGCAACTGTCGGTGGCGAAATAATTAGACTTCAGCTCAGATGTTGCTATCGTTAAGAAGAATCTAGTAGGTAAGAAAACTTAATTGGAAACAAGTGATAAGTAGACGCGCCAATATTTTGATAGTGATATAAAAGGCAATCATGGTACAGTAGGCTCCACTGGCGATTCTTTTTCTCACCTCGAGGGCAAAAAGTGGTTTAATTAGCAGAAGCGAAATGAAAAGCTCGAGGCCATCATTGCCAGTTGGGAAAGATGTGTCCCCTAGGAATCTTAAGCAGTAGCCGCCTGACTAAGGATAGCCGTTCACGGAAGCGGAAATTGACGGAGAGTGTTCTGTCCTTGCGAGTAATGAGGATGTAATCCAAGGAATTTCCCCTCGCTGCTCTTCAATGGCTTCCCATAGTGGCAAGCTCAGGGCTGAGGTGAACATTGTTTATTGATCCATCAGCTTTAAAACGCATTCTACGATGAGACCAGACACTTTTCCAACTGTGGTATCATAAAGAGGAGACTCTGGTCGGACACCCCAGTTTCTTCTGGCCCTTAAGGCCTGTTTCATCTCTAGGATTCACAACCACTTCCTCTAGAATCTCCAAGATTCTGTAATAAAAGAACCGAGGACAGGCACATAAATTTTTCAACTAACTTTGCTTCTTTTTTTTTGTTTTTATTTTTTTATTTATTTTTTTTGTTTGCATTACTTCAATTTTAACCACTTCACTTACTTTTCCAGAGTATCAATGATTGATTGTGGTGACAAAGCAGCAGAATGGATAAGCGACGTCCTTCTTAATCCCGGATGCCGTCTTTTGCGGCAACATCCTGACAGTGACAGGAGAAATAAACTTCCACGAAGTGCTGCATTATCAGAAGGTATTAAGCGATAAAGAGATTTAAGAAAATGTCCTGGGTTTTCAGTTTGCTTATTTTTTTGTTATTTAATATTTTTAACTCGTATCGATTAAAACTTTATTGCGGATGATATGAGTAAGTTGATAAAGTTATTTTATATAACTTAATTGAAACATTAGACGATGACGCAGGTTGAAATTCCGGATCGCTTGTTTATTATGGATTTTTCCAGTCCGGTAACCACAGGCATTAGAAATGGAAGATGCAACCAAGCGCGACTCGCCGTGCGCTGCAGCCTCTCTTTTACCGCCTGCACGTTTCAGTCTCCAGCTTGCACTTCTTCCTTTCTTTACTCGTGGTCGTCTGTTTACTATTCGGCAGCGTTGCTTTTATATCGATTGTCGTCTTTGGTGACTGTCACTGTCTGATACAGACATTGCAAGATGCCGTTCAGATTTACTGGCAATATCCATTACTAGGGTTTATTTCTCAGTTGAAAACATATTAGGAAATATTTTAAATGTCAAATCCTATTCAAAACAAAATTGAAACAATTTTAGGAGACTGTGAAAAAAGAAGACAAAATATATGAAATTTCCCTTCAAAAATTGCTGCCTGTAGTCATCTGTTCATATTCAGCAGTAAATATTTGTTACGACCGCTATAGAAAGTGACGGGTGGAAAATTTACTGCGTGTTGTAGATAGAATTTGCCCAGATTTAAGTTGATCAGTAAATGTCATTCGACAATAAATTGTTCTTTTCTTCCAGTGACTGAGCAGCGAGCAATGTCTTTGGCCAACCAGTCACAATTCCTGCTTCTCAGTCGCAGTAGCTTGCGTTATCTTCTTCAACAAATTGAGAAGAGAAGAGATGCAGAAGGAATAGATGAGGACCCGGAAGAACAGCTTGATGAGGAAAAACTGATGGAACGTTTTCGAGCAAATTTGGTCGTTAGTGGAAAAGAGGCGTACGCTGAAGACAATTGGAGCCAGGTGTCCATTGGACAAGTACCTTTCAAGGTTAGTTTTACTTGAGTTTATTGCGTATCATTAGTTTGGTGAGTTGAGTGCTCTCGCTATGTTTTGCGAGCAATAAGATATCAAATTCGGGTAAGATGAGTATCAAACAAGCGTAATTAATCCAAGCTGTGGTTTATTGATTTCCATGACATTTTTTTTTCTCTTTTTTCGTAAGGTGCACGGATGTTGTGTTCGTTGCCAGATGGTGTCTATTGACCAACAAATGGCAAGTCCTATGAAGGAACCGCTCACTACACTTTCGGCCACCAGAGGACACAAGGTATCAAAGAGATAATGCGTAAACTCTATTCTGTTCATTGAATGTAATTAGTAAAATCGATAAATCATCACAAAATTGGAAATGTAATCAAACGTGCAAAATAATCAAGAATTAATTTCGAAATTAAATATTTAGAAGAATTAATTATTAGATTGAGTTGACATTAATTTACATATTTGAAATAATTTTTATAATTTATGAATTCTTTCAATAATTGATTATTTGTACAAATAATGAAACTTTTATTCAATTAAGGAATTGTTGATTTGTTTATTAGGTAATCTTATTTTATTTAACTTTTCTTCTTTTTTTTTGATTCAATTTTAGGTCTCGTTTGGCATTTATTTACACCATAAGACAACAAACATACAAGAACCAATTTGTGTAGGGGATCCGATTGTGCCCACAGCTTAATTAAAACTAAGCTCCTATTTACAATGAAATGTATACAGTTTAATCAGAACATAGTCTTTTTCATATTATAACTTGCCTTAATAAATCAATTTGTTTATTATAAATTGCAAATTATAATTAAATAACATGAGATGATTCAACAAATTTTATATTGCATTTTCATCTCCAAGCACCTTTTGATCGCCAATTTAAAAGATCTTCAATTTCATCATCTTCTAACGACATGTCTTCCATCTCTGCATCATTCTCAGTCACTTCAGTATCTTTACGTGTTTCATCCTTTCGTCGCTGCAAGGCCTCTACTCTGGCCCAGTTGTGGCTGAAAAATAAAAAAATATAAGTTAAGTATCTTAAATTTATAACGACACGTGATGACAAGTAGGATCATGTGAGCGTGAACATATATACACGCACTAATTTTCCTCATCTTTTACCAAACTGTAGGACATTTGTTGGATTATAGCAATAAGCACAGACATTAATTATTTCAACTCATCCTCGTGCCCAAATCTTGTTCACTAAAATTGGCCAAAAGCCAATTGAGTTGAACTTTTTATTATCAGACACTCGAAAATACACAAATGAATTTAAGTGTTCATTACCGGATAATTTGATGATTTTAAGATGGAAAAAAAAATGTCCTGCTAAAATAAATGTTGTTATAAAGGTAATTTAATGTATTTAGTTAACTAGAACAAAAGAAAGCTCTTACATAAATTAAATTTATTTAGGTGGCAATCAGCCAAGTCATCTGTTGCCATTACTTTCTTTTTTTTTTTAAAATGGAACTTTGCTTTGTCGGCATTTTACCAGTAATAAATCTACTGCGTGGATACTACACGTTCAGTGGTAAAAAAGGTCTAATGCAATAAGTCAGCAAGGACCCTGAAATCCTGACTCACGAAACTTGTGGATTGCTTAAAGTGGAATCTTTTGAAATGTGTGTTTTAGAGTTTATAACCCTTGAAGATTCCCATTTGATAAAACAAAAACAAAAACAAATTCTTGGCAACACTTATTTTTAGGTCACTTAAAAATTAATGAAAAAAATTGCATGTAAATTTAAATTGAAAAAAAAAGTTGTAGTAATTCTGCATAGATCAAATTCACTTATTTGTACAAAATAATAAAGAAAAAACTTAATTCAAGTTTGTGCTGAATCATTATTTTCATTGCTTACATTTGCTCGTCAATTTCATCAATCTCTCGCTCTGTCTTCATATCTTCATCGTTTTCATCCATCATAACTTGCGATACCTGTAATTGAATTTACATTTTAAAAAAGCAACTTGTCAAACTAAATTTAAATTTTCTTACTGAAGATGCCTCGGAAATGACTTTCTGAAATTTATCCCATTCTTCATCCATTGGATCTTTATACTCGACTTTTCTAGCCTAAAAAAATGTTTTAAAATTTGTTATTATTCGTATAATATCAAATCCAAACTCACTTTGGCATCAACTACTGGATCATCAAAAAATCCTTCTGGTAATCCTGTTTTATTATTACTCGAATTAGCTGATGATGCTGTCGAAGCTATTGTTGTCGCTGTTGTTGTTGTTGTTGTTGTTGATTTCACTTCAGAATCAAAAAAATCTAAACGTTTTAATAATAATATTAAATTCTAACAAACAAGTTAAAAGGTTTTAATGTAATTTACCAGCTGGTAAGCCTGGTTTAACTTCTGTTGATTGTTCTTCATTCTCCTCTTCATCGTCAGACATAGAAAAACTAACTCTTAACTCGCGTTGCTTCGCTGTTGAATTTTCTTCTTTCTTTGATTCAACTATTTAACCACAAATTTATAAAGTAATGCATATTAATTTCAAAAAATATAAATGCAGATAATCAATATTCACCTTTTGTTTTCTTTGTAGATGGACTATTTTCATCTTGGTTAGTTCGTGATCTCTTTAATATTTGGCTGGAGGAATGTACACTTTTCTCAGAGCTAGTGTTACTGTTTCCTTTGTCTATGTTCTTTAATTTCAAAATATTCTAAATTGAATTGAATAAATAAATAAATAAACAAATACCGATACATTTCTTTTAAAAGAAAAAAATTACATACTTCCTTATGGCCTTTGCTATTTACATGTGCCGTCCACACTAATTCACTTTTAAGTCTGAGATTACATAAAACACAAACTAACTGCCCTAAGTTGTTATATGTAATTATGATTAAAGAAATAACAAAGATCACTAATAAATATAGTTTAAAATCAATACTAGAAAAGGATATTTGGCAAGTGGTGAATCAATTTTTTTTGAAGAAGCACTTGCGGCTTGCTTTTCTCTCATCATCCGTCTTAAGTCATTTTGCATTAATTTAGTATTCTTTACATCATCTTGTTTTGAAGTTTTCCCCTTCGCAACAGCACCTGCCTTGGAAGCCATTTTGTTTCAATCGAAATTCGTCGATAAAGCAGGAAGCGAGAGAGCTGTGCTGTTACCATCAGACTTGTGTCCTGTGAAAACATTAGGAGAAATACATAAGCTAATCTAGGTATTAAAATTTAGCTTTGCAGAGACAAAAGTAAACAGTACATTGATTATTAATTTAACAAGTAAATGATACGTGATACTTGCTTTCGATAAATAGTTTATTTACATTTTTATTTATATTTTGCTCACTAGATGGAACTGTTGTTGAAAGGAAGCATTTTTGATTGGTCCTGACTACACAAACAAATCTGCCGCTTTTTCAACTTCTTTGGTTTGCTTGAAGTTCTCACATCAAAAGTATTCTATTTTAATTTTCACATAAGGATTGATAGAATTACAATGGAAGGTGTTCCTCTACGAAGGAGTGCCAGGAAAGTAGCACGTATTAGATGTGTAACAGATGATGACATTGAAGATCACATTTTACCGATTTATAAAACAAGTAACATTTCAGTTAATACGCGGTGTATTAAGTTAAAGTTATCTAAAATTAAAAGATGTGTCTGTTCTTAGAAGGTGATACTCCAAATAAAAATGAGATGTACGATTCTTTCTCACCAGAGCCAATGAATAGCGACTTTGATCCACTTAGCGAGAGAAAAACACCACAGGGTAAATAAAGCTAGCAAAGTAAAAAATATATATTTTTTGTTTTTTGATTATTACTTCTATATGCGAAGAAAGCGTGAAAACAAATTAAAATTTTATTTTATTTTAGTTTTACATGAAGATGGTGACAGAGTTGGTGTTGATATATTTTCTTTCAAATCAAACAAGAGCAAAGGAAATCTAATGGAAGCAGGTAGTAAAATAAACTTTGGAATGTTTTATATGTTTCACATAAATTCATGTTTATTATTTCTAATTTTGTTTAGTGCTTAAAAATTTAAAGTTACATGAATCCACACCGAAAGGCAAGCAAATTTCAACACCATCCCAAAAAGAAAGTTTAATGGGAAATAAAACACCTAGACAGCAGCGAATTTCAACACCAACCCGTAAGGAAAGTGTAAAAGGAAAAAAAACACCCAGAGCACAGAGAATTTTAACACCAACCTGTAAGGATAGTGTAAAGGGAAATAAAACGCCTAGAGAACAGCGAATTTCAGCATCAGCTCGTAAGGAAAGCGTGAAGGCAAATAAAACACCTAAAGGGAGGAAAATTTCAGCAACAGAGCACCAAACACCATACAATTTACGACGAAAAATAAAACAGCGTAAATTGAAATTAAATTTGTATGTTAATTTTTGTGTTAAATTTGATTTCGTGTATGAATTTTCAGGATTAGCAAGATTAGGTAATGAAGATGAAAATTTGAGTGATAGCAATTCATCGGACTCTGACGTCTCAGATAGTGATGATTGTACCGATATCCCAGATATTGGGGATGAGATAAATTTTGAACTTTTAAAATTAGATGTTGACGCCAAACCAATGGTATGTTTTATTGTAAACGTCTGGTCGCACTAATTAATAAATTTATCTAGTAAATGGGTATTTGTAACTATAAATTTTAATTTACTTTTTTAAATAACCTATTAAATTTTATTTTCTAGGCTGAAAATTATTTCAGAGCACACTTAAAGAAACCTGTGACATCAAACAATACCTTGAAAGGTTTAGACACACCATGCCTTGATTACGAGTCGCTCCAAAAAGCTCTTAAAACAGTGGCTCCAACTCATGTTACCTTCGTAGAAACTTTGTGTGCGCAACATACTCATTATTTTGAAAAATGGATGTTTCAACTTAGGTAAAGTTTTAGGCTTTCTTTTAATTTATTAAATTAAACTCCAATCTAATATTTTATTTTAGTGAAGGATTTAATCTTTTATTCTACGGTCTGGGTTCAAAACGTCGTCTCTTGCTAGATTTTAGAGAAAAAATGATTGCTGAAGATAATTGTCTTGTGATTAATGGATTTTTTTCGAACGTTTCTTTAAAAACTGTAAATATGATAAATGTCGATGACCGTTTAGTGTGTTTTAACATGTATGAACTCTTTCAGATTTTATCTTCTATAATCGAAGAAATATATGATGCGCATTCTTCTAACAACCCTCAAGAAATGCTTAACACCATCAAAACATTAGTTTCAAAAAGTTAGATAAACATTAATTAGATTATTGACCAAAGGGTATTTAATTTTTTTTTACAGATCAAGGTAATCTATACATTATAATTCATAATATTGACGGAACAATGCTTCGATCAGAAAAATTACAAAATGCAATTTGTAAACTAGCTGAAATAGATAAAATCTCAATTCTAGCATCTATCGATCACATTAATGCTCCATTAAGTAAAAAACATCTTATATTGTTCTGGAGGTATTTTTATTAAATAATTTAAATTTTACTTCTCATTGCAGTATGGGATCAAAATAAACTAAGTCAGTTAAATTGGATTTGGCACGATGTAACTACATTCATTCCGTATACAGATGAAACAACATTTGAGCATAATATTCTTGTTCAACCTTCTGATAATATTGTACTAAGTTCATTGGTTTTTGTCTTTCGGAGTCTTAATCCAAAAGCAAAGAAAATTTTTCTTATGTTAGCAAATTATCAACTGGATCACCG
This sequence comes from Geophilus carpophagus, assembly GCA_034687075.1. NCBI lineage: Eukaryota > Metazoa > Arthropoda > Chilopoda > Geophilomorpha > Geophilidae > Geophilus > Geophilus carpophagus. Next base: position 26,193 of record JAQFZN010000204.1, read on the forward strand.
AGATAACAAGTCTTACATTGGTAAGTGACGAATCAATTAAAACTGGATAAAATAAATTGTAAATATGAGAATTAATGTAATGTTTTGTTTTGTAGGTATGTCCTATCAAGACTGTTACCGTAAATGTCGAGAAAATTTTCTTGTGAATAGTGACTTAACCTTGAAAACACAACTCACAGAATTCAAGGATCATAAAATAATTAAATTTAAAAAGGTAAAAAGTTAATGAAGATGCTAAATTTTATTGTTTTTTAAATTGGGGTCAACACATTGGGATGGTTTACACAGCTAAATCTTCACTTTTAGAAGTGCACAAACTAATTTTTCCTAAAGATTATTTAGAGAATTTGTATGTATAAATGCATTTAAAGCAGTACATATACAATTGAATATGTACAAACATTAGGTATTGAGTTTGGTTAGGCTAAACTGCCTTAACACTAGAACAACGAGACCGGTCAAACTGACCGGTAGAGCTGTTTGAAACAACAGCAGCTATAAATAACAATGCTTTTTCTTGCTAATTTTTTTTACTTTAGCTGATTCATGATGCTTTACATTATAAATCAGCAATAGTGGCATTTTGTGAAAAATTAAACAAATTAAGACACAATTTACCTAGAACAACTGAAACCGGTCATTTTAACCGGTTTCAGTTGTAACAGAGAAAGTTTTGCATAATGCGAGCGATTCCAATAGATTTTATTTTATATAGATATATATGGTTTATTAATTTTTTTTGAATGTACCATACTTTTTCATGCAGTCAATTGTCAAGAATACTAGAAATGATTTGTTGTGTTGCCCCTTTGCTTCACTGCATAGCTCAACAGGGCAGTTGGATAAAAGGGAAAATTTTCCATAGGTAAATAATGTGATGTCTCATAAATATAAAATTTTGTTATTTTTATGAAAGTTTATTTTATTTAATATTAATTTAATACTAGTTGATTAGATAAAGGATTTTTTTCTTAGCCAATAATATTTTTTGTAAGAGTTTTATGTCACCGGTCATTTTGACTGGTTACTGTCGTTTTAGGTAGGGGGAAATCCCCGTCGTTCTAGTGTTAAGTCATTGAATCAAACTTTTAAGTTTGTTTTAACGAAATTGAACAAAATTTAAAGATTCTACAGTGGCAGGTTAAGGCACGCTGAGGCTTCAGGTACAAGATCATTTATGGATGTTTACAAATTTAAAATAACATTTGCACACAAAAACAGAAGATAGGCCTTTTTTAAAGGGTTGTCAAATAGTTACAGGTGCTCTGGCTAAGTTTTAAGGAAGCTTCTAAAATTTTATAGCAGTTTTGCATAACAAGATTACTCTGGGGCAAAATATGTTGTCATTCTTAAAATTAATCATAACGCTTTAAAAATAATTCTAAAGATCTTATTTCATCATATTAATATTTTGAATTTTAATATTTACTGTATTAAGCTTTTAACACTTAAATTGTTTATTTATTTATTAGGGACCGGACAGTATAGAATACTTACTTATTCCACTTGAAGCTAATGTTCTTTCTGACTTCGTAGAACAGCACAAGTTATAAACTGGAAACTTTTAGTTGAAATTCTGTAAATACTTCAAAACACATTTTTGTATTTTTAATATCATAAATAAAGCATTAATGATTAATTTTTTAAATTAGAACATTAACTTTTCATTTATTTATTATTGTTTTTGAAGACATTTAAGCCACTTATAATTAAAAGTAAGAACTTAACTTTAAGTTGTAGATATTTTATGTTTTTTCTTTTTTTGCCAGCTCAGGAAATGAAGTAAAATTGTAAAGAGAAAAAAACGATGCAGATTTCTTTTTCTTTAAATTTGTTTACAAAAAAAGCTGCTTTGTCTACATGCGTAAAATAGCAGGAACAACCTAACATTACACTTTCAATGAGACTACTTTATTGATCTGACAACTTCATTTATAATTCAATTTATGCATTGTATACCAAAACTATCATGTTGTAACTATGTTACCACTCTTATTACTTTCAAAGACAGACATAATAACTTCAAATCAATGTTTTTATTTTTTTTTGTCGTTTCACTCCTGCTTTTAATAATGTTGAAACAACAAAATGAAAATAACACTTTTAATTATATTACTCTCTTTAATTAATAACCACTTTGATCTACGTGTTATAGACATTTAATTTTAAACAAGTAGTTTATTTCCTAATACAGGTGCCGTCACGTGTATTTTGGTCAAGCATGTGCCTCCACCCTACTGCAGCAATGCTTTTCATACAGCGGTCGATGGAACCCCACCCTCGCGCCTTCTGGTGTGTTCACCTAGCATCAGTTGCTCGGGGAATGTGTTTGTCGCAGTTGTACTCTCAACTCTTGCCTCGTGCCGGATGGTGGTCAGATGGTTGTTAGTTATAGCGGGATGGCTGCTTCTCGAAACTCGAACATTGGCCGCCGCCAATGGGGGTTTCGTGTTACCCATCAGTTCAGCAGGCCAGCAAGCAGCCGAAGGTATGTGCGCAGCTTGAGGAACAGCCATGTACGTCCGTGAAGCCTCTTCCCGCTAAGGGGGGAGCTTTTTCGGCTTACTGCTGTTCTACACCAACCCGTTACATAAAATCTTGAATTATCAAATTCGCTCTACTTTACATTCTTTTTTTCAAATGTAATGTAAATTAAATACATGTTTGAATACAAAATTTATAAATCTTATTTTTTCAAACATTATGATTTCATAAAATTTGAAATAGAAAAATTTAATGAAACCTCTGAAAGAGGCTAAACGAGGTTTGGCAGAATCGATAGCACTGTCCCAACATAACTTGGTCCTAGTTTTAAGCGATCAAAACCTTTATGACCCGCATTAGAAGGTACAGTTAGGGTTACTAAAAGGGAGCTTTTATCTTCGTTTATAGTTGAGATTTGCTACTTGTAAATGGATTATATTTTACATACATTAGCTTTGTTAATTTATGAAATTTAGATTCATTACCATCTTTAAAAAAAATATTTCCCGCAGTCATGATTGCAGTGCAATCAGCCATTGCTCTTCTTGTATGTAATTCGATGTTGAACTCATTGATTTTGCCAGACGGGTCTCATAAAAAAGTGCTTTGGACACAGCGATTGCAGGGCCAGGTCATCATCCTTGGAGCATCCGTTTTCAGGTTGAATATTCTCCTAATTAAGCAACTTATTCAAGCAATTTTATTTGTTGGAATAAGGTAACAGACTGAATGAAAAGTCCATTTCATAGATCTATTTGAATTCGTGAGTCATAACGAGCAACAGTTTTTTGTAAAAAATATTATTTCAGGGCTCGTGAAAGGTTGCAACAGCTGCAAATTTAATCGAACAACAAGCGGCGTTTAAAGCTGAACACACTTTTCAAAGAAGATTATAATCAGGCTCATTGGATATAAATAAATTTAGTAGCTACTGGGAGTTTGGTAATTACATTACATAAATTTGATATTAAGCAAACCATGTTTGCATATTTACTAGATCTATCAAATTTGAAAGGTGTTGGCTAAAGTAACATCAATTATGCATTGATGTTGAAATTCAGTGAAGGATACAATGATGTGGTATTGCATTATCATGCTAGCAAATGAAAGGCAAGCAAGTTTTATCCTCTTATCTGTTATAAAAGTGCTTTTAATGGTTGGAGTCTTCTAAAGTAAATATATCAGAGAATGACAGTGAGCGAAAAGTTTAAATCAAGTTGAGTTTTGTACACAAGAAAACTGATATCAGTAAAGTCAACAAATTAGTGACATACATTTTACAAAAAATAGGAATTCAATACTGCTTGTTAGAGAATGATTGTAAGAAGTAAATAAAATTTTTCTACTTGTCATAAAAATAATAGTTAAATTTTTAAAAATGGTGGGAGTTAACAGCTGAATTTAATAGGAAAAAGCTTAAGGGTTTAATGTTTTTCCTGGTAAACGGAAGCAATCGTTAACGAGTCTGTTATAGTAGCAAAAACCATGCAGTGTATCAATAGTGATAAAAATCACTGCTTAAACACGGGTTAATCACCAATCATTATCACATTTAATTAATTAGACTTAATCTAATTCGCAGGTGCAACAGTTCAACTTGGCAAATTGGATTCTCCATGCAATTTGACTGATGATTGTTCAAAAGTTGCTAATGCCGTATGTGACCAATCTGCTAAAAGATGTCAATGCAGTGCTTCATCTCCCGTAAAAATCGGTCAGGATGAATGTGTTGAAGGTAAGCAAAAAAAATTATCTGAATACTTTGGTTGAGTGCCAATTTCAAGTCCTTGTCTGCACTTTTCTTATCTGAAAACTTTTAAATTTCCGTAAGAAGATGGAATATGTAAGGAAGAAAGAGGAGATACTGTATGTGATATGCAAGTTGAAAAGGAAAAAAATGATATTTGATGCTGGAGATGTTGACAACACATCAATTCTTTTCTCTGGCAGATCACTTTAAGGGAAATCGTTTGATTTCGATTTTATCTACAGTATTTGGATGAAAACTTTTCCCAAACTATTTGCAATGGTTTTGAAAAAGAATTTTGTTGAAATTTTATTTTATTTTATTTAAACAAGTAGTTATTTAAATTTATGCTTTTTAAATTTAAGCTTCAGAAATTTAAATATATTTCTAAGAAAATTTTGAAAGAACTTTACATAAGAAGATAGTATTGATTTAAAAGATTTTAAGCAACGTGATTTTCATTTAAATCAAGTACAAAGTTGAAATAAACTCTTTGCTCAAAACGCAGGTATAGAGCTGGAGCTTAATACAAGTAATACAACGAAAAGTATATTTGCTGAAAATATTGGCATCTTGCCCGATCAATCAAGAGAAAAGTGATCTAGGTTTGATTATTCACGGCTAATGTTTGTATGGATTTTGAAAAAAAAAAAACTTCAATACCAGCTTTAACTTCAGTACTAATTACGGTATCTGATTTTCTCAATCAATTTTATCCTGTCTGGTTTAATTAGAAATTTTTTTTCATTATATGTGGTTTAAAAAATTAAACTTCAGAAGATTCTTTGATGACTCATTAAAACTGCTTTTATAACCTAGTGGAAAATTAGTTTTCATTTTTTTCTGTTATGGATGCTGAAGTTTTATTAAATTGTGCTATTTTATATAAATTTGTTTTTCGTTAATTTTTGAATAAATTTAGGATAATATTTGGATTTTCAATTTTCAATTGATTTGACAGTTAATATATGTAACTTAAAGGTAAAAGCAGTCTCAGTTTAGTAACTTTTCATTTAAGCATCTGTTGTTTATTACAACAAACTGTTGATGTGATGCTATTACTTCATTACATTATTACATTGAATGAAAGAGACATGTTTGATTAATAAAGGAGTATATTTATTATTCGTGCATATTGAATGGCTTGTAATGTTAGAACTCACGTAATTTGCATCGTAATATTTATTGCGCAATCAAGATCCCTAAGGATTTTGAATTAATTAATAGAGACTCGCTGTCTCATTTTCTTCTTCATTTGTATCACTAATTTTGATAAATGTTAGTTTTGTTTATAAAGGAAATGAAAGGTACATGTACAGTATTTCATATAAATTGATTTTTCTTTTGTTTATTATAAATCAGCATTTGGCGTGTCTTAATTTCACTCCTTGCTGTTTTACCACGACTTTAATAACTAATTCTAAATCAATGGGAAAAGGAAAAACTAGGTAAAAGAAAATTAAACAATAATTCGCGGTGTTTTTACACTGAAACCATGAATTTTTAAATAATACGATTTAGTGTAATCCAATGTGATTTCGTATGATTCGATAAAATAAAGTGGAAAGTGAATCGCATCAATCATTCTCTTTCAAAAGATGATTGAGAAAATTTATGATATCTTTTAATATTTTAAAATAAGCTTTGATGTATGAAGGACAGTTATGGGGTATGACAAGGAAGGAAAATTGTGTAATAAATAATTTACATAGAATTGACTATAAAAGCGGCACGTTTTTAAAATTGTCATTACTACTAATTACAGTTTATTCAATTTCCTCAGGTTTGAAGTCATCCAATTTTATCTGTGTCCTGTAATAACCATTTTGTATTTTTCTGGCGCCTTAGTAATTGATCGATATTTCAGTCTAGTAGGTTTTAGGCCTAAATTATTTCGCGCCTTGTTTCACTACAAATTTTTTTCAGCTGCTCATCACTGTCACATATATTTTACAGCTGAGACTCCCTTTATATTAAAGTGATGTGCTCATTTGTTCGTACGAAATTTTTTATTACTCTACATTCAAGTACTCTTTTCAGATGCAAACATTTTTTATCAGATATTTATGTATAAAATATTAAAGCTTTTGAAAAACTTTTTTCATATATTTATTTATGCGGAATTGTTTACTCTTGCTTTCCCTTTAAGTGAATGATGTTTGTAACAAACAGTTAAAGATAATAATGTATGAGAAAATTTTGTTTATTGGAAATATGATTTTAATTAAGTCATACTGCTTCGCCACACACATGACTGGTGCTCATCTTTCATTCTAAGTTGTGAGTTAAATTTTACGGTTAAATAATTTTTGTAACATACATTACACTTTCATTGAGGTTAAATTATGATCGTTTTATAGTTTCCAACTTTATTTTTTCCTTAATTTTGGCAATTACTGTAGTTAATTATTTATTAAGTATCTTTTTTCTAATGAAAAGAAGTAAAATCAATTAAAAATTAAAAGATAAATAACTAATTAAACGTTTGCTTAATTGTGAATCAATGACACATCTTGGCCTTTTTTAGTTGATCCACCCTGTACTTACAATGGCACAAACATTATTAACAGCTCTGGTTATTAAAGCAAGTAATTGCAATATCTTTTATATATGAAGCTAATATAAGACGATAAATCTTCTTTGACTGAAAATTACATCAGTATATTATTCACAATACGTTTATGATTGTCATAAAAACGATCGTAATATATTAATAATACATGATATCCTTGTTTTTGTAATTTGCTAGAATTGATAATTTCCTTTTGGCAGATTTTATTTATTCTTGTATTTTTATTAGTAGATACTTGCTTCTAATGTAATTAATGTTATTTATGTTTGTTGCAATTCTTTTTGATATTATCTCTGGATGACAGTAGTGGAAATAGACTTTTTGAAACATCTTATCATTTCTATCAAATAATACAAGAAAAAAATTCTAGACGTTGTTTAATGATTTTTTGATGTTTATCATAATCAATGCATACTGAAATTTACTGGCATTCCAGTAGAGAGTTTATGTAAATAAACAAAAACAAAAGCTAAGTTTAAGTTTTGATTTTTTTGTTGTGATTTGAAATAATATTAACTGTTGCTTAGTATTTAATGATTTATTGAAAAAGTTTGTAAACAGAGTTTTGTGCTTTAGTTGAATTATAGGCTAAAAGTCCACTAACCCTTGGCAAACTACGTGCTAGTTTCACACTTGATAAATTATAAATACAATAAAATAACGTATGGAACTAGTAGAAATTCCCAGTTGAATTTCGTGCACAATAACAGTTTTATACCATTATCCACATTTATCATCATTTGTTTCCATCAGTTTTTTGTTACTTTGGGAACAAGAGTTGTACTTTGCGTCCGGTCAATATTTGCATCAAACGTGGCATTTTTTAGTACAACAAGGCAACAATCTCGTGAGTTGTACTTCTGCATCAAAAAAAATATCAATACATATCGTGCTGGGAACATTAACCTTTTAAAATGGTACTGATATTATTTCAGATGAGGGGAGTGTAACAACTTTTAGAAATGTATTATAATCTTGTGTTGCTTATTTATTAATTTCAAGCATTTTGCCGCCTATTAATTTTGCAATCGATTAGGTTTTTGACTTAGCAATTATTCGGAGTCAATTAGTTTGTGCATTTATCATTTGACTCATTACTTCTAACACTCACAAGTCAGACAAACATAAAGCAGTCAATTATTCAATGTGTGAATAAAATGTTATTTCTTTACGTTCTTGTTTTTTATGAATAAATCAAATTATTAAATTCCGACAATCTTTTTTTACATTTTTATTGCCTGGTACATATCGACTACTCAGCTTGTTATTTAACCTATCACCATGGTACCATGACCCAGACTTGTGTGTTGTTTACGTTTTGTCATTATGTTTGTCGTTGGCAATCTAAATTGCAAACTATTTCAGAGTGGACATAACAAAATATAAGTGTTGAACTGTAAATAAAGTTTAATTAAAATTAAAAGTTTATGATGATTGGTTTGTGGCGTTTCTGATAGTTTTTGAATATTGTTGTTTACTTTCTGGTTCTATTTCTTTTCATTTTCGTTTATGGATATACGCTTTAATCATTTTCGGCTTTGCTGGGATGCTGTTTCACGCAACTAGGCGGAGTTTTTCAATGTAACGAGTAATCAAAAATGCATGCATTATTGCAAACAAATTTCAAGCAATTTAAAATAAATTAAAACCGTTAAACTTTTCAAAATAGTTTTTGTACCATTTTTATATTAATAACACTTTTATTAATGTGTTTTTCAGGTTCTCAATTTAATCAAAGTTGTAGCAAAACTGAACAATGTGTATACTTCACCAAAGGAGCAACTTGTAAAAAAGATAAAGAAACATCGTTTTGTCTGTGTCCAAGCAATCACAAACTCACAAACAGTTCTAGTGGAACACAATTTTGTAAAGGTAATTTTTTTAAAATTTATTTATTTTGCTTATTCCGTAATAAAGTGGTGGAAAATGTTAATATAATTACACTATAATTACATATTTTAATTTTGTCATTTTGACAGTTATCAGTGAAAATAAACCACACCCGCCTGCCGAAGAGACTAAAGTGGATGTTACTATGGTGGCGGTGCTTGTTTCTTTGGCTGTCATGTTCATTATAATGTGCATAGTTCTCAGAATGTTTAGCAAGTGAGTTATACTAAAAATTAACAAGAAGAATCAACTAATAATTTTATTTACGTATTTTTTTCTTCTTTAATCAGAGCACAATTCCGCGATCAACGAACGATATTCAACTCGCCTCGCTTAATGAAAAAATCAATGTCGAAGGCCCGCGCCGAACGTCGCCCTAGCCACGTCAGCGTGGGCTCAAGAGCAGGTTCGCGAGCGGGTTCTCGACATGCAAGCATACAGTCTGGATTGAACATAGGAGGTACTGGTCTTCAACATTCCCCTAAAGGTATAAATCTTGTAGCACTTAGTAAAATTCTCACGTTTTGTTTATTTTACACAGGGAGCCGTGAATCTATTGCGTTACCCAACAGTAATTCCGTGAAACGACTTTCAGCACCAATAGCCGTGGACGATGATACCATAGGTGGATCACCCAAGTCGCCCACCAAGGGTGAAGACTCGCCTCATGTAGCAATCAAATTATCTAATGATAACATCGCTTCTGTGTAAATACAATAATTAACTACATCACTTACGGCACTCAGATTGAGTCTTGTTTACCCAGTCACTATTTGATGCTAAAACTTAAAAGTTGCGTGACAGCAGTAGGCACGGAAAAAAAAACAAAAAAAATAAACCTTAAAAATTAAGTAAAGGTATCCCGCATTGTCTCCTCTAAGGTTGATGCCTACTTAGAAACTCCGCATTAAGTCAATTACCGCACTCTAAATCGCTGCCTTTTGAGAATCTTACGCCTTGCTTTTAATGCAAATTACTATGATAAGCTTAAGAGGAAAACTAGGGTACACTAATTTATATTATCTCAAACTGATTCAATTATTTCAGCACTCCCTTTAAGGCACAATCAAACTTTAAAATATCTTAGCTTGACTGTGTTAAATTGGAGTAATGTCGTTTAGTTGCTATAGTAAGTAAATTAAAAAATAATAATCATCATAATAGTAAATATCATACGTAGAAGTTGTTAAAAACAAAAGTAAAAACTGTCTGAAATTTAAGTCTGACACGAAATTTTATTTATCAAGATATTTTTAAAACTACCAGAAAAAATCTTCGAATGTCTCCAACTTTCCCATTTTCTATAACTTTCTACCTAGTGCTCATACTCGAAATATCAGAAATTTAACAGCTTCTAAACCAGAGATCCATTTTTCCTCTGGAATTGCTCAAAGTTTTTCTCATTACTCAAACATATTTGACCTACGGTTGCCTTTCTTATTCATTTTACTCCCCATAATTATTTCACTATTTTCTTTTCCGCATAATTTCACTAAAACTATTCAAGCAAAGCACTGAATAAAAGGCGTGCACTTCCACCTTACTCTGAGCAATTCAATTTTAAAAGTTTATACATACATAACCCAAAATTGGATGAAGAAAAGTGTAAAAGAAAAATGAAGGACGGAATATATTTTAAATAAAAATATAAGATTAATTACAATATTAACGGCTTTGTAAAAAACATGATTTACTCATCCTTAAAAGGAGCAAACTAATGGTACAGGATTTAATTATTCAGAATTTAGACGATTTTTTATCTAAAATTTGTAGGCCTACAGACGGTAGAATTGTAGCATTCATCTTTTAATAACACCTTTTGTCTTAAGTTATTACTTTTGAGATACAATTTAAACATTTTGTGTGGCTTGTAGTGTTTTATTAGAATTTGAGGTTTGGAAATTAGAAAAACAAATTGAGCTGTGAACAAGTTAAATCCCATTTGACTTTTAACTATTAACATATTAGGCATAAAAATTAATTTAAACATAATCTAAACTGATTTAAAAGACAATTATTTGCAAACTAGATACAAAAAAATGTATAAATTGTGATTTGAAAAGGAATATATTTACACTTTTTACCACTTTTATAAGCTTGCAACTTTTTACTGTATTCTCTTAAAATACTGGAAAAATCAACAGCTCTTAATTGATCAAAAATATTTTAAAAAGTTTGTAAATTATAAAATTTATTACAATTCATAAAAGAAATAAATTTGCATTTAATATTTGGGTTTTATTTTATCTTTTTTTAAAGAAAGCTGTTGCTTTCACCATTCCAAAGCTTGTGTAGATGATTTAGAATTTTCAAATCAGTTTACTTATGTTAGATTAAGTTTGTAGAAAAAAGCTTTGTACATAAGAGCATTAAAATATTCTCTATTAAGAGTTATGGGAGAATTTAATTGCTATATATGCCATGATATTCTTATAACAGAATTTTATGGCATAAAAATGAAATAAAATGAAAAATAAAGATCTTGTTTTCCCATATAACTCTTGATTTTTCTACCCTTTGACTTATTATCTTTGACAAATGGGACCAGACGAGAGGCAAAATATGAAATAATTTTGTACTGCAAGAGTTTTGATATACCGTAATGTTGATTGTAATGTCCTGAGTAACTTATTTTTCTATAATTTGTTATTATTATTTTATAATATAAGTTTATTTACATTTATTGATTTTTTTATTTTATTACGATCTGTAAATGCATTTTTAATTGTTTTTTCTTATAGTACTATATGTAACACTTTGCTTGACACTTCGTATGCTTTCATTTAAACGTGTATTGTAATATTTTCTTCCATATTTCATTTACAATTAAAATCTTGCATTTGAATTAAGTGTATTTTCAGTCATTTATAATTTGTTTATTATGGGGAATTTAAAATTTAAAATTAAAAGGATTAATCTTTGAGTAATTTTGGTTGAAGAAATAAAAATTATGCTACGGCTGCTCTTTTTAAAAATTAAGTGGAAAGAATATATTAGAATTATCGAAAATATTCAATGATTGGAGTGGGCTCTCTTGATACGTAATTTAAGTTCTAATTGACATACCTACTGTAACATTTGAGGTGGATTTTATTAATCTGTCCTACATTGTAGCAGAAATTGTTTAAATAAGATTATGACTTTATTTAAGATTACTGCAATAATACGATCAACATTGTTATACAAAAACATTATTCATTAGAACCAAAAATAAATTTTTATTTTAGCCACGTGTTGAATACCGTGACTATCAGGTATTTAAGCAAAAAATATCAGTATAGTAATCATAATCAACTTATTTCTGTTATTCTGAGGTAGAGACAACTGTTGAGAAATAATTGAACTAAGAAATTAAAATTATTTTCTTTTATTAATGAATGTAGTCAATTTCTCTCTTTGAAAATTTGTTTCTCTTTTTTTAGTTGATATTTTATTAACTAATTGTTTTTGCTGTTTTTAAATGTAGATTAACACGATACTTTTAAGATTTTTGTTATGTAAAGCAAAAATGGAGTAGGTATGCAGCTATTCATTAAAAACTAACTCATAAAAAAACATCATTTTGTAATACAAGAAATGTTTTACATTTATAGTTTTTTTTTGTTTTAATTGTTTGTTGGTAAACAGGTGTTAACTTAAAACAAAACAATCTTTATTGGTATAAATAACGTTTTACATAAAAGCATGGTAAGAAAGGGGTTCTTAGCCAGGTGGTCAAAACAGTAGGATAGCGATAGTGTGAACTATTGTTAAGTGTGTGCTATCTTCAAAAAGGGGGAAAACGTCATAATAAGATAGGGCTGTCTTGGCTCATTGATCAAGGTCACATCCCAACAATATTTACAGTATTTTGTAAAAAAATCAATTTAATTAAATAAATTTTACTGGCCACAATACATACAAAATTAATAAAACACTAAATTAAATAAAAATTAATTAAGAATTTTAACTTAAAAATTTATTTTTATAAATATAAATATTTTACAAAAGTTTTATTTATATATTTAATAACCAAAACATGTAAAATAAACGTAACACATTTTATTGAATTATCTATAGCATTGGTAAAATTGCAAAAAAATTATATTTAAAGCAAATGTAGAATTATTAGCTGAAATTCAGGATTAATAAGTAATCTGGAGAATACAAAAAGAAATTCAATTACAATTTCAAAACACATTGTAAAATAACATTAAAGAATTCAAATTAGCGTCTACTTCATTCATCACAAGTTAGTCAGAAAGTGATTAATTATCAATTTAAATTCGACATAAATGCTAGAAAAGCAGTAATAAAATATTAAACATTGCAACTACAATTAATTTATTTTAAAGATAAATTATTAAATAAGTAAATAATAGTTTGACAGAATTTTGTTATCAATCAATTCACACAATAGCAGAGTTAGGTAAAAATTATCTAATTGATAGTAATATTGCAAACAAGCAATTGTTTATCGTACGTATAATCTCAAGTGAAAAGTGACATACGTTTGAAACAGATGTTGAACATAGACAAGCTACTGCTTATAAAACAAGGAAACACCCAACGCAGGATCACCAGTAGTTCACAAGTTGATTCCTTGTACCGCAAACATCCATCCAGTTCTAGAAAATGAAGTGTCTTATCATATTAGCATGTCTTGCATGTGTTGGTAAGTTATTATTTTATGAAGTTACATTTAATGCAGCAAAATTCGTTGGTAATTATTTACTTTGATTACTTTCCAGCTTATGCTGATATAATTTGCCTGATTGGTGGCGATTACGCTTGCAAAATCAATTGCATTGCAAGTGGAGTTCTTCATGGAGGCTCATGTCATAAAGAAACCAATGATTGCACCTGCATAACCGAAGCAGGAGGAAACGAAACACCAAAACGTAATAATTATGTTTTAAATATTCCGATAGAAAATATTTACAAGGTATTAATTTATTTTTATAGCAAAGGCTGAACTTTTGTGCATCCTGGGTGGTGATTTAGCTTGTGAAATTAACTGTTTAACCAGCAAAGGTCATTTCGAAGGACATTGCAATGAAAACAAAGATTGTCTTTGCAAGCCAAGACCAACTGCTCCAGGTAAGAAAAATTAATTTGCTTTTAAAACAAAAATATATTTATTCATATTTTGTATTTTCTTAGAGGCTCGATCTGATCTTGCGTGCGCATATGGAGAGGGCACGTGTAATGCTTTCTGCAAATACACAGGTCATTCTAAAGGAACATGTAATGATGAAAAGGAATGCAAGTGTGAAAAATAAATATTGTAAATTCATTTTTGAATACAAAGCAATAAAAACAAAAATTAAACTTTAAACTTTTTCTTTTTCCAATAAGTTCCACACACATTAGTTGCAATATGAGTTTTTAAATTAAATTAATAAATATTATTTAATTTATAATATCAAAAAAGATTTGATTAAAGTAGTTCTCTAATCAGTACAAAGTTAAGAATCTTTTTCTCTTTAATTTGACCTACTTGAGAAAATATTTCTACTCACATTTTTAGACTGATAGGGTTTAATTTGATTAATTAGTATAATTAAAGTTAGAATTATTAACTGTATGTTAAGTAAGGATCTTTCTTTAAAACAATCTTTTTCAGTTATAACTGGTTCACTTTTAGAAGTATACTTACAAAACTTTGACTGAATTAAAAATAATTATTATTAATTCAGTTAAATCATTCAATCGAAAATTTGATAGTCTACATTAGCTGAAG